>JAPVLO010001556.1:0-73356 GCA_027257055.1 Cephalopachus bancanus | reverse complement strand
CACTCACAGATTAGGTTATCCTTTGTTAGGGGATTTTAAAATTATCATATGAAAAGGGGTTTAAAGGCAATCATTGATTAAGTATTCATGGATTAGGGTTTCTGGTGGGTGGGGGACGCCCCTCCCACATCTGACTTTGAGTATAAAAGACCTGTTGTAATTCCCAATAACTCACATTGCTTCTGCACTAGACAGGAGTCCAGTCTCTTTCTTGCTCTCTCTCTCTTTCTCTCTTTCTTCTTCCCCCAATCGCCGACGCTGTCTCCACCTTTGGGGTACCTTGAACCCATCTGGAGTCGGTCCCCGGCAAGCAGCGACTGAACGTGAGACCTCAAGGTAAGCTTTCTTTTTCTTTTGTGGGACAGATAGGACCCCTCTGTAGAGACAGGCAGAACAAGGAAGGGTGAGCAGTTTAAGAGTCCTGGCAGAATCATGGGCCAGAGTGAGTTTGTTCATAAGTATTCTGATGTCTATTACTACTTTGCACATATTGTCCAATAGAGTAAACGGTTGTCTTGACTCCTACACTTTGTACGCCTTAGCTTTATGGAATATTATCCGGGATGTTTTAAACCAACAGTATGACTCCTCCAAAATTCAGCCAAAAATAAAGACACTCCCCTGCTGACCATAGCCTTGGTGCCTCCTTTAGATGATAAATTTTTTCCCCCGAGGAGGAAATGGAGGAATTTATTGGATATCATAAGAAAAAAAATCTTGCTAATGTTGCTAAGGCACCTCCTCCCATACCCTTTATTAGAAATAAGGTGAAAACAGAAAAATTCACACCTGTGTCTCTGGCTAATGTAGGTATGCAGGGAGCCAAAAAAAGACAGAAGAAGAGGGAGATTTTCCCTTTGTCTTCTTGCTTTTCAGTAATTTATATGGAAGAAAACACAGTAAATGAGGCACCTCACTGGGAACCGCTACCATATAAATTGATTAAGGAACTTATAGAGGCTTGTACTCAGTATGGTCCTACGGCTCCTTATATTATTACTATTATGGAAGAATTTGCCACTCGGTGAATGACACCACAAGATTGGTGACAACTTGCTAAAGCTGTTTGTCAGGAGGAGCCTATTTGATATGGAAAACTGAATTTGAAGATCAGGTAAGGACCACAACTTAGCAGAGGGATCCAAATTAGTTTCATATTTCTAGCAATATGTTGTTAGGAAAAGGATTATATGAGTCGGTTGACAGTCAACTAAACTTACCCAAGGAAGTTTGTCGGGGGCCAGCCCGACTTGAGGGGAGTTGGACCTGCACCGAAGAGTCAGGATGCGGCGAGAAGAAACAACTCAGAGGCAGTTCTTCTGGGATCAGTCTGATCAGACTGAGTCCGTTTATTCTCAGTTTTACACCTGCATTTATACCATTTTTTCTTAACCTCCAGCAGTATGAAATATTTCTGCTGGGGGCACATGATTCCGATGACGCACACAATATCTATAAAATCTGCATTACAAGATTCACATGTTCCAAACACAATAGATAATAAACTCCCTGAAGCATGATGCTTTCACAAAACTTTCATTAACAGCTATTTTTATTTTAGTACAATTAATAACCATAATAACTAAATTTTACTACTCAAACAAGCATACTATTTCCCATGCAAACATACTTTAAATTTTTTATTGTACATCAAGATTACAATTTAAGCATAAACTGAGTGAAGAAATAGGAACATTGAGTACAGTGTCCCTCAAACCCTAAATCCATATAAAATAAGGAAGAGAAAGACACTGGTATCAACATCCCCCAACTTACTATGTAAATATATGTTTCCTATAAAAGTGAAAAATATGCCAAGGTTTCATCCTCTGATACACCTGTGACAGGATCTCAATATGTCATGCACAAGAATATCGGGAGATAATTCCCAAGTACAAAACTTATACTAGCCATAAATGTTGCATACTAAAAATTATACTTTTCTATGTCTCCAAGTACCTATTATAAAATGATAAAATGAAAAGCATACATTAGTTAAAAAAAGAAAATAGAGACACTAGTCTCAGTGTCTCGCAAGCTTTAAACTTTAAATCTTCAAAGCCTGTCAGAGTCACTGTACTCCAGAGTCCCTCGTGAAATGCTAAATAGTGAGAGGCAGAAAACGTTAACTGCAGTGAACGACAAACCCAATGCTTACTTTACCATTGAAGTCTGCTGGACACCGAAGTCGACACCTCTAAGCAGAAATTCATAGTGCAAGATTGAAATTCAAGAGTAAGTGAAGGTGCCTAGGCTTCACTCTCCAATAGGTCCATGAGTGAGTTTCATTAGTACCATACACAGGCACATCAGAGGGCAAATCCCAAGCAGAAGGAGACAAAGCAGCAGGCACAGATTCACACAGTGTAGTATAATATGTGAATAAAACTATAAGTGTATATATATATTATTCTAAAACTTCCTGCTAGAGGGTCTGCTTTAATAAATCAAATAGTAGCTGTCACACCCTTGGACAAGGAAATGCACAGTTGCCATGACGATGGCCACAGGCTGAAGCAGGCTGAGAGTTTCAGCATGTAGTAAAATTAGAAACGTTCTGCCCAGCTACAGGCAGGACAACAAAACTATTACAGCAATTTAGTTTCTAATCTTAGCTATCAGGAAAAACTGCTTACAGGAACAAAAACTGCATGACTTGTATACCAGGAAACAGAAACTTAAAAATGTCTTAGAAAGAAATGAAACTTAGAAAGACAGGGAGACACAGAATAATTCTGCTGTACAGCATTCTGAAAGGGTGTATTTTAACCTGATTAAGAGATTTATATCCTAATGATATAAGTTTTGCTGCCATGTATGCACATGGTCACTATTCATACGCCAGCACTGTAGGTGTTACTGATATCCTTGTGTCAGAGGTGATCTTCTAGATGGACATTTATAGGCCTCAGCTATGTAGCTATAGATGGGGGCTCCCAACAGAAGTTTTACTCTAGGTAAATTCTTGTGCAAGTGAGGCTTGGAAGAAGTTACCTGTTATTTCTACTCAGGCTACCTCATTATCTGATCTAAAGCAGAAAACAGATGAAACTTACAAGGAGTTTCTCTCTAGATTTACAACAGCAGTAAATAGACTAATCTCTAATGTAGAAGCAGCAAACATCCTTATTAAACAGTTGACTTTTGAGAATGCTAACAGTACTTGCCAAGCTTTGATTAGACCGATTAGAAGAACAGGACAATTAACTGATTATGTCAGGCAGTGTGCTGATATTAACCCTGCCTTTATGCAGGTTATGGCAACAGTCACCACCTTGAAGGGAGAAACTTATGCACAATTTGTGCAGGGAATGCAAAATGGCAACAATAGATTCAAAAACAGCTTGGTTTTAATTTGTTATAACTGGACAGTCTGGCCATATTAGTAGGAACTGCCAGGTTAAACGAGGGTTTCAGGAAACTCTAATGCAACAGCCTAATGAGAGATCTCAACCAAAGTCTCTGTGTCCCAGGTGTCAGAAAGGATTTCATTGGGCTAGGGATTGCAAATCCAAATTTCATAAAAATGGCACTCTGTTAACTAAACAACAATCCTGAAGCTGATTCCGGGAAATGGGTGGAGGGGCCGGCCCTGGCCCTGAGTAACAATAGGGGCAGCTTCAAGCACGAACCCATTTGTTCCCTTTGTCCCATCTCAGAACTCATCAGAGCCACCCCAGGGAGCACAGGACTGGACCTCCGTTCCTCCAACACAACAATATTAACTCCAGATGCTCCATTTACCCCAATTCCAACAGGAGTGAAGGGCCCTCTCCCAGATGGAATAGTGGGTATAATATAGAAGTTCCTTGTCTCTAAAAGGAGTTTCTGTGATTCCTGGAGTGGTGGACTCTGACTACACAGGGGAAATCCAGGTACTTGTTCCTCCCCCCTAGCAAAACTGTACAATTTTATGAAGGTCAAAGAATAGCTCAGTTACTACTCTTACCCTGTCATAAAATGGGCAATTCTCTAACCAATAAGCCCAGGGGTAACTCTGGATTTGGCTCAAGCAATTTTGCTTCCTGGTTTCAGGAAACTACTAACTCCAGACCCCTAAAAGATTTATATATTCAGAGCATTAAAATTAAAGGTCTGCTAGATACAGGGGCTGATATTTCTTGTATTGCTGGGAAAGTCTGGCTGTCTTCCTGGCCAACACAATTAGTCCCATCAGGACTCATTGGTATTGGTCAAGGGCCCTCTGTAGCCAAAAGCTCACAAATCTTAAATTGGACAGAAAACAAAACTTCAGGAACCTTTTGTCCCTACATCACTTCTTTCATCCCCATTACACTTTGGGGACGTGATATTTTTGCTCAAATGGGCATGCTTCTGTATAGTCCAGATGACAAGGTGTCAGCACAAATGCTACAAATAGGATGTGATCCCTTAAAGGGGCTTGGAAGGAAGAGACAGGGCATAAAGGGACCTCTTCAGGTTGAAGAGAGGAAAAACCAGTCTGGTATTGGCTTTTCAAATTTTCCCTAGGGGCTATTGTTCCTGAGCCTGCTGATCCCATTATCTGAAAAGATGATAAAACAGTTTGGGTGGGACAATAGCCTGTGCCCTCAGAGAAACTTAAGGTAGCAAGAAAATTAGTTCAACAGCAGTTGGAGGCTGGCCATATAGAGCCTTCTACCAGTCCTTGGGATACTCCTATATTTGTTATAAAAAAGAAATCTGGAAAATGGAGACTTTTACTGTATCTAAGAGGCATAAATGCCACCATGGAGGCTTGAACATGGCTTCCCTGGCTGCCATCTCTGGTTGCTATTCCTGCTGATTATAACATCATAGTTATTGATCTACAGGATTGTTTTTTTCTATACCTTTAAGTTCTCAAGACTGTAAAAGATTTGCATTTAGTTTACCTTCTCATTACTTAAAGCAGCCATTGCAGAGATATCAATGAACGTCCTGCCACAAGGTATGAAAAACATCCCTACCTTGTGCCAGAGGTTTGTAGATACAGCCTTGTAGGATATAAGAAACCAATATCCTAATCTTTATTTAATTCATTACATAGATGATATTTTATTGGCTCATGCAGATCATGTTCATTTCCATAACGTTTTGAATGAAACAGTAACAGCATTGGCTAATTGTAGTTTGAAAATTTCTCCTGAAAAAATTCAAACCAACCCACCCTTTACTTATCTTGGCCGAATGCTAAACACTCAAACTGTGAATCATCAACCTCTACAATTAAGGAAGAATCATTTGGTTACCTTAAATGATTTTCAGAAATTATTAGGGGATATTAATTGGCTGAGACATTATTTACATGTCACTACTGCAGATTTAAAGCCTCTTTTTGATATACTGCAGGGGGATCCCTCCCCCATTCTAAAAGAGTCTTAGCACCCAAGGCAAAAGAGGCCTTAACTCTCGTGGAAAAGGCCATTGAATCCCAAAGGGTGAAAAGAGTAAGTTATGATATACCATGGGAATTAATTGTGTTGGCTACTTCTCATACCCCAACAGAGTGCTTGTGGTTGGAAGGATATATGGAATGGTTTCATTTACTGGTTTCCTCTAAAAAAGGTTTAGCATCTTATCCGTACTTAGTAGCTTTGTTAATAATCAAAGAGAAGTGTGGAATTGTTTGGAAAAGATAAAGATAATATCATCATCCCGTATGACAAAACTCAGTTTCAAACCTTGTTGCAAAGTAATGATGATTGGCAAGTGGCTTTGATTGATTTTAGAGGACAAATTTTGTTTCATTTGCCTAGAAATCCATTGTTGCAGTTTGTGAAATGTAATCCTATAATTATTCCTCGTGCATGTTCCTTAGTCCCCCTCGAGGGAGCAGTATTGGATTTTACTGATGGGTCTTCTAATGGTAAAGCAGTGGCCGTAACTAATGAAAAACCTCATGTTTTAAGTACTTCAGAGATTTCAGCCCAAAAAACAGAATTAAGAACTGTCTTATATGCCCATACTGTTCTAAAAGACAAGAGATTTAACTTGTATACTGATTCTCGTTATGTTCAAGGACTGTTTCCTCATATTGAGACAGCAACTATTCCTGTTAGTAAAACCACAATTTTGGAATTGCTTATACAATGGCAACAATTGATTCATGTTAGAAAAGAGCAATTTTTCGTTGGCCATGTCAGATCTCATTCTGGCCTTCCGGGATCTCTACATGAGGGTAACCAATTGGCTGGGATTAAAACCTAATGCATTATGGCAAATCGATGTAACGCATGTACCTACATTTGGAAAATTGTCTTATGTACATGCTACTGTGGATACGTTTTCTCATGTTATTTAAGCTTCAGCAGGAACTGGAGAAGCTTACAAGGACGTGGTGCAACATTTATTTTTTTGTTTCTCACAGTTAGGAGTGCCAAAATAACCTAAGACTGATAATGGTCCTGCATATACATCAAAATCTTTTCAACAGTTTTGTTCTCAATTTAATATTTTTCATTCTACAGGAATTCCTTATAACCCACAGGGTCAAACCATAGTTGAAAGAGCCCATCAAACTTTAAAAAATCATATACATAAATTACAAGAGGGGGAGTTTAGGTTTAGTTCTCCTCATCATGTTTTTTTGGTTTTTTTTTTGAGTTGGAGTCTCACTCAGTCGCCCAGATTGGAGTGCAGTGGCCACTCCTGGCCACCGCACCTCGCCTGCTGGTCTCCGGGCCATCCTTCTGCCTCAGCCTTCCAAGTAGCCAGAATTACAGGCATGTGCTACCACGCCCGGCTGATTTTTTGATTTATTGTAAAGATGAGGTCTTGCTGCCCAGGCAGGTCTCGAACCCACGGGCTCAGGCCATCCACCCACCTCAGCCTCCCAAAGGCGTGGGATTACAGGCTGAGCCACCGAGCCCGGCTCCTCATCATGTTTTAAATCATGCTTTATTTGTTATAAACCATTTAAATTTGGATTCTTCAGGCAATTCAGCTATGGCTAGACACTGGAACCCAGAAGGAAATGTAAAACCTATGGTAAAATGGAAGGATCTTCTCATAGACCAATGGAGAGGGCATGATATATTACTAATCTGGGGGAGAGGATAAGCTTGAATATTTCCACAGGATGGATCTACTCCTGTTTGGATGCCTGATCGACTCATTTGAAATGCCCCTGCTAACCCAAAGACTGAGATGGGTGGCATGAATCCTGTTGAATCAAAGGAATAGACCAGAGAAAAATGTAAAAAAAATAAGGGTTTTCACTTCCTTTGTCCTCTCCTAATCCTCCTACAACTCCAATTCCTGCTTTACCTACTACTCTTGTTTCTTGTAATCTGTTCTGTGAGTCCCTTGCCTTTATCTGGGAGGGAAGGGCAACATCTATGGTTGTGCTGCATAGCTCTGACTTTCAGTCTTTCTCTTTTAGCTTTGGAGGGGCAGGTGCCAAAGGCCACGGTACCTGACCCTAGCCTCCAGTCTTTCTCTTTTACCTTTGGAGAGGGGGTGGATGACAAAGGCCATGGCACCTAACCCCAACTTCCAGACTTCTCACCCCCCCTTCTCAAGGGGGTGGCTTGGACAAAAGGATGTTAAAAATTCTTCTTTGTTGTCTTCTTATGATAAATTTATCTCAAATTCAACTTTCCCAGACAGAAGTACAGGAATCATATAAGTGAATCCTGTTTAGCTAGCTACAAAATAGATGTTAATAAGCTGACTTGACTGGGAAAGGGCAAGTTCTTTTGGATGTATTTTATCTCTCAGTCAGCACTGGCGCAAACTCCAAAAATTGGAAAAGGGCCCACAAATCCCTCAAATATAACTATTGGACACAGCCTTTAAAGTCTTTTAACAACTGGGAGGGGAAAAGATTACAGGACCAAAAACATAAGATAAACTTACTGCATGCAGTCTGAGACATCGAGGTGGGAGAATAGCTCACAATCTGCTACCTAGATATGCTGATGACCAGTGAGGAGTGCTGGAAGCAGCTGAGGGACCAATACTGCTTTAAGTGTTGCTTGTTTAATGGACACCACCTCTCAGAGGACCTGATTGCCCCTTCAATGATATGGAAGAGGACTGGTCACTCATCAAGCAAGATACTAGCTTCCTGAAATGGAGAGACTGTGCTTCTAACTGTAAGGTGGACTATACTGCTCCTGGTGAAAGATTATATATTAGTGACGGGTTTTAATGACTCTACACTTGCTTCAACAAGAAGGCACTCCAAAGTTGGGTAACAGACAAGATATTCAACCTCACTTGTGGAGAGCCCTTGCAGCCCTTCAACCAGTCAGCCTTTCTAGGCCTGTTGGACAAACTCAGCAGTACCACATTAGAGATGCTTGCAGTTCTCTTACGTATTTTTAATATGAAATAAGTACTAAGTTGTTAAAATTGAGTATCATAGCAATGTTTATAAGATGTCTTGTAGTGGGTGTATTTTTAACTAATTGTTTAACTCATGCCTTTTATGAAGGTTTTCTTATTTTCGAGCAGCCATCTTTGATGATTCTTGTATAATTGTCATCTCGTTGAAATGATGCATGTGGTTTACAGATATTGTATGAGGCTAATGCTCTTTTAGAAAGAAAATATTTTTGGCTACTTTTAATTTTAGGAGTTACAGTTTTAATAGCTACTTTTGAGCTATAGCATTATCTAGGGACGTTCATACAACTACGTTTGCTTATTGGCTATTTAAAAACATTTCTATTGCCGTGGAAATCATAGACCAGAAGTTAGAAAGTAAGGTTATTGTTTTAGCAGTGGGGCAAGAACGTGTGACCTTATAAATGAAATTGGCTCTCCCATGTCACTCTGAGGTTAAATATGTCCATACTTGTGACAAAGTAACTTGGAATTTGGAAACATTCAGACCTGAGTATAGACCTTACTAAATTACATCAAGAAATTCAGGCACAATTTGCTAATCAAAAATCATTAATGTCTATACTCATCAATGTGGGAATTTGCACAGGTGATACTTTTGTTGCTGTGTTTACTCCAATAAACTTCAGAGTGCTAAAGAACCGCATTACAGAGTTTCATGGTTTCATGCTAAAAAAATTAAAAAGGGGGAGATGTTGGGAGCCGGCCACGAAGGCCCACTGAGAATTAGGGATCAGGAAGGGCAGTTAACCCCAAGACCACTAGGATACGTTTGGGAGCTATTGACTCCTTTTCCTCCCCCTTTCTACTCAGCACTAACTAGATTAAGCTTCTGTGAGCTCAAAACATAGAAACTCTGAGATTAGGACAAACACAAGCTAACTTTAGAAGCTCATTGCTCCCATTCTTCCACAAACTGCAGTTTGGGCTTTCACACAACTTATAATTCAAACTCGAGTCATATCTAAGAGCCTTAGTATTGGTCACAGGCCTGTGGGTCATGATCTCATGATTTATTGAAGGTTTCAATTGTAAAATACAGTTTTAGAAGACAACCATTTTGTTGAAAGAATGCGACTGGGTTACTTGAAGTTAGCCCACTTTGAACTTTGGACTAGGCCACATTCCAAACATTCTGGGATGGGCCAATTTTGTTGGTAAAGTAAATTCTTAAGATTGTATAGAATTGCTTAGCTTGGCATAAATCAATCAACTTAGGATGAAAAAGGTCTATAGAATGTTTCAGTCACAGATTAGGTTATCCTTTGTTTTGGGATTTTAAGATTATCATATGAAAAGGGTTTAAAGACAATCAATGATTAAATTTTCATGGATTAAGGTTATTGGTGGGTGGGGGACGCCCCTCCCACATCTGACTTTGTGTATAAAAGACCAGTTGTAATTCCCAAACTCACATCCCTTCTGCACTAGACATGAGACCGGTTCCTTTCTTTCTTTCTCTTTCTCTCTTTCTTCTTCACCCCTATCGTCAACACTGTCTCCACCTTTGGGGTACCATAAACCCGGCTGGAGCCAGTCCCCGGCAACTAATTTTTACATTAAAACAGGAAAGTAAAGTCAGGGAAACAAGCATGTCAAATTATCATTCATGACATCAGCCTCAGAACTTTGACATCATAATGAGAGGGACTTTATTGAGCAATTCTTAGCCTTCAAGCACTTGTGTACAGTGCTCTATCAAATGCGGTAGGAATGGGGGATTTCATTCCAAAAAATGAAGAAGATGTGTTCACACCTATCCAAAAATTTCTCCAGGGATAAGTGACCATTCAAGAGTCCTGTAAACGAGGTAGTCTTTTTTGTTTGTTTTAAAGCAGTCTTTATTGAGAGGACCGAGAAACTCCCAAACTGGGAGGAGCCCTGAGGGCTTGCCCAAGAGGTAGTCTTTTATTATTATGGTCACGGAGTCCTGTTGAGGTGTGTTTATAGCACAAACGAATAATATTTTAGCACTTTTTTTAGTTTAGAAACTTTTGGATGTTTTTAGTATAGTGTAACTGCTTTTGAGCAGTTTTTCCTACAGGATTTGAACATTGCTTTTACTAAGATCATAATCAGTTTTCCAGAATTTTCAATTATGTAAATTTTTATAATAATACAGATCCCAAATACTTACTACTTTGTAAATCTGCATGTTATTTTGGTTTATATATATTTGGCCCCAAATTCTCTTTTTTCTTTTGCCTTATTTTAAATGCTTGGTGATTGAAAGTATCAGATTAATCGGATACTTTGTTGCAGAGTACAGCATTATGTCTTTGGTAGAGAAAATACTAGGGGATTCAATGGAAATACTCTTTAAAAAATATAAATTCCTTTAAAATACAAAAGGAAGGTGACTTTATACTTCCTTCAAATATATAAGGGAGACTTTTCTCTAAGGATTGAACATCTGTAACATTTAATCAAAATAAACAAGCAGAAAATACAGAGTGCACCAAGAAAATGTACACAAATTTTAAGAATGGAGAAACACGTATTAAATTATGATACTGTTTTATTTTCTAAATTTTTAAAGATTTATTATGCATTCTGACTTCTGAATTAGGTACACTGAATCTCAAAATTCAGTTTTGTAAGAATGATATAGATCTCCAATCTCAGCAAGTTTCAATGTAGGCAGAATAAAAAATTCAGAATTTATGTGAGAAACACTGCAGAAGTCAATTTTGAAGGCAGAATTATACCATGTATTCCAACGAATTAAAAGGAAAAGGAGTTATCATAGGAGTATAATACAATGTTTAAAAATCCATCTCTGTGTAATGTACATTTCTAGGCCCAACCCTGAATTGTAACCATTAATAAAGTAAAAAAAATAAAAAATAGAATAAACAAAGTCAGTTGCAAGTTTTACACCTATCATTTATTTATTTGTTTTATTATATATTTACATTTTTTAAAAAATGTGGGGTGCAACTCAGAGTTAGATATAAAAACATTGATTACGCAGGGTCCCTGGTTGATGAGGTATGCCCCTCCCTTCCTTCCAGTATCCCTCCACTGCCAATCTGTAACAGCACTTTCTAACAGCATTATAAGTGATCAAGTTCAGCTCATGAGTGAGAACATATGGAACTGTGTTTTTTGCTTCTGGGATAAATCACAGAAAATGACCTACATCACATCCATCAAACGTTCTGCAAAATCATTATATCTTTCGTTTTAATGGCTGCATAATAATCCACTGTGTATATACCACATTTATTTTATCCATTCCTGCAATGATGGGATACATAGGTTGTTACCATGCTTTACTTCAATTGTGATTAGAGGTGCAAAAATCATAGTGGTACAGGTATCTTTTTGGTAAAATGATTTGAGTTCCTCCAGGTATATTATCTAAAGGGGAATTACTGAGTCACCTGGTAGGTCAATATCTTGTCCCTTAACAAACCAACACACTGTTTTCAAACGATGTTGCTTTACTTTTCAGTCCACATGCCGTGTAAAAGCATTTATTTCTTCCCAAATCAAGACCTGCATCTGTTATTGTTTCCTTTCTTAATGAGGGCCAGTCTTACAGGGGGTATGTGGTATTTCAAAGTGGTTTAATTTGCATTTATTTGATGATAAGTGAGGCTGAACAATTTTCATGTGTCTGCTGGCTGCCTGTATCTTCTTATGAAAAGTGTCCAATAACGTATTTTGCACACTTTTCAAAGGGAATTGTTTTTTTGATTTTTCTGAGTGTTTGAGTTCTTGTAGATCCTAGATGTTACTCCTTTTAACAGATATATAGGTGGAGAATCATTTTTCCCTTTCCGTTGGCTTTATCCCTGTGCTTCTCATGGTTTCTTTTGTTTTACAGAAGTATTTTAATTTGATGAGCTCCCACTTGTCGAACTTACTTCTTAAGTCATGGGCATTTAAGTCTCTGAAGAGAATTAGTTTCTGGTTCCAGTTTCCCTAATGGCGCCTCCTGCGTTTTCTAAGATTATTATAATTTGGTGTTTTACGTTTAGGTTTGATCCATTCAGAGTTAATGTGCATGGAGATAGATAGGGTCCGGTTTCAGTCTTGTGCATGTTGTCACCCTTTTCCCACACCATTTACTGAATATGTTCTCCATGACCCGGTGGGTCTTGGAGGCGTTTTCAAAGATGAGTTGGTTGAGAATTTGAGGTTATCATTCTCTGTCCTGATCCATTGGCCTATGTACCTATTCTTGTACCAATACCAGGCTGTGTTGATTACCGTATACATATAGTAAAGTTTGAAGTCTGGAACTGTGATAGCTCCTGCTTTGTTTCTTTTGATCAGATTCTTTTGGCTATTCATGATTGTTTATGGTTTCATATGAATTCTTTATTGTAATTTCCATATCTGAGAAGAATAATGTTAACTTAATGGTTATTTCATTGAATCTCTAGATTGAGTAAAACACTAATATTTACATTAAAAAAGGTAAGTAAAATCAGGGACAAAAGCATGATAAATTGCCATTTATAACATGAGCCTCAGAACTTTGACATCACAATGGCAGGGATATTGACTACTGAGCAAACCTTAGGCTTTAAGAACTAGTGCAGAGTCCTTGCCAAATGCAGTACACATGATGGATTTCATCCCCAAGAAGTGAAGAGAACCATGATTTCACACCTATCCAAAAATTACTCCAGGAAAAGTGACCATTCAAGAATCCTCTAAACGAGGGAGTTTATTTATTTATTTTTTTAAAGCAGTTTTTATTGAGAGTACCAAGAAACTCCCAAAGTGGGAGGGGACCTAGGGGGTTGCCCAAGAGGTTTGCTTTTTTTATCATGGTCACGGTGTCCTGTTGGAGCTTGCTTGTAGCACAACCAAATAATATTTTAGAAGATTCTTTAGTTTAGAAACTTTTGTATGTTTGTGTATTGTGTAACAGCCTTTGAGCAGTTTTTCCTACAGGATCTGAACACTGGTTTCCTAAGATCAGAATCAATTTTCCAGATTTTTCATTTATCGAAATTTTAAAACGAATGCACAGCCCAAATGCTTATTACTTTGCAAATCTCCATGTTATTATGGTTTACATATTTTGGGGCCCCAAATTGTCATTTTTCTTTGTGCCTCATTGTAAATGCTTGCTGAGCAAAAGTATCAGATAATCGGACACTTTGTTGCAGTGTACAGCATTATGTCTTAGGTTGAGAAAACACTAGCAGAGTCAAAGGAAATACTCTTTAAAAAATACAATTAGGGATAAAATATGAAGGGAATATGATTTTATATTTCCTTTAAATATGTAAGGGAAACTTTTCTCTAAAGATTGCACCTCTGTAACATTTAATCAAAACTAACAAGGAGAAAATGCAAAGTGCAGCAAGAAAATGTACACAAATTTTAAGAATGAACGCTATATTAAATTAGAATACTGTTTTATTTTCTAAATTTTTTAATATTTATTAAGCATTCTGCCTTCTGAATACCTCTTAGGTACACTGAATCTCAAGGTTCAGATTTCTAAGAATGAGATAGATCTGGACAGGAGTATGTTGAATCTCAACAAGTTTCAATTTATGCAGAATAAAACATTCAGAATTTGTGTGAGAAACTCTCTAGTTTTCAGTTTTGAAGGCAGAATTATACCATTTATTCCAACGTATTAAAGGGAAAAGGAGTTATCATTGGCGTATTATACAATTCTTAAAAAAATCAATCCTTGCATTTTGAACAATTCTAGGCCCAATCCTGAACTGTAACCATTTTTAAAGTAAAAAAAATCGAATAATCAAATAAAGTCCGTTGCATGTTTTACAGCTTTCGTTTATTTACTTATTTATTTTAATTTTTAAAAAATGTGGGGTACAATTCAGAGTTAGGTATACACACATTAATCATGCAGGGTCCTTTGTTGATATGTTGGCATGCCCCTCCCTTCCTTAGCAGTATCCCTTCCCTGCCAATCTCACCCCTCCCCCTACCAGTTTTCCACTACTGCCAATCACTTTCTTACTGCAGTATAAGTGATCAAGTTCAGCACATGAGTGAGAACATATGGAACTCTGTTCTTTGTTTCTGTGATAAATCACTGAAAATGACCTACCTCATATCCATCAAATGTTATGCAAAATCGTTTTATCTGTCCTTTTTTATGGCTGCATAATAGTGCACTATGTGTATACCACATTTATTTTATCCATTCCAGCTTTGATGGGCAATATGGTTGGTACCAAGTTTCTATGCAATTGTGATTAGAGATGCCAAAACATACTGGTGCAGGTATCTTTTTGATAAAATGATTTCAGTCCATCCAGGTATATTCTTGACAGGGGAATTATTGAGTCACTTGATAGGTCAATATCTTGTCCCTTTACAAATCAACACATTGTTTTCCAAAGATATTGTTCTAATTTTCAGTACACATGCGGTGTAGACGCATTTATTTCTTCCCAAATCGTGACCTGCATCTGTTAATGCTTGTTTTATTAATGATGGCCAGTCCTACAGTGGTTATGTGGCATTTCAAAGTGGTTTTATTTGCGTTTCTTTGATAATGAGTGAGGCTGAGCAGTTTTTGTGTGTCTGCTGGCTGCCCGTATCTCTTCTTATGAAAAGTGACAAATCACGCATTTTGTATATTTTCAAAGGGAATTTTGTCTGATTTTTCTGAGTGTTTGAGTTTCTTGCATATCCTACATGTTATGCCTTTTTACAGATATATAGTTGGAGAATCGTTTTTCCCATTCTGTTGGCTCTATCCCTGCTCCTCTGATGGTTTCTTTTGTTTTGCAGAAGTATATTAATTTAATGAGATTCCACTTGTCAAGCTTACATCTTAAGGCATGGGTATTTAGGGCTCTGAAGAGTAATTAGTTTCCGGTTCCAGTTTCCCTAATGGTTTCTCCTGCGTTTTCTAAGACTATTATAATTTGGTGTTTTACATTTAGATCTTTGATCCATTTAGAGTTAATGTTCATGCTGATACAAAGGCGTCTTTTTTCAATCTTGTGCATGTTGCCAGCCTTTTCCCAGCACCATTTACTGAATATGTTCTCCATGACCCAGTGTGTCTTGGAGGGTTTTTTTAAAGATGAGTTGGTTGAGAATTTGACGATTTCATTCTCTGTCCTGATCCATTGGCCTATGTTCCTAATCTTGTACCAATACCAGGCTGTGTTGATTACTGTAAACATATAGTGAAGTTTGAAGTCTGGAACTGCGATAGCCCCTGTTTTGTTTCTTTTAATCAGATTCTTTTGGCTATTCATGGTTGTTTATGGTTTTATATGAAATTTATATTGCAATTTTCGGGTATGAGAAGAATGATGTTAACTTAATGGTTATTTTATTGAATCTGTAGGTTGATCAAATGGCTAATTTTTACATTAAAAGGGGTAAGTAAAGTCAGAAAAACAAGCATGTCAAATTGTCATTTATGATATCAACCTCAGAACTTTGACATCATAATGGGAGGGAGCTTGACTACTGAGCAATCCTTAGGCTTCAAGCACTTGTGAACAGTGCTCTGCCAAATGCGGTAGACATGGTGGATTTCATTCGCAAAAGTGAAGGGAGCCATGTGTTCACACCTATGCAACAATTTCTCCAGGATTAAGTGAGCATTCAAGAATCCTCTAAATGAGGTATTCTTTTTTTTTTTAAAAGCAGTGTCACAGAGAGGACAAAGAAACTCCCAAACTGGGAGTGGACATGTGGGGGTTGCTCAAGAGCTACGCTTCTATTATTATGGTCACAGAGTCCTGTTGAGGCTTGGTTATAGCACAACCAAATTATATTTTAGCAATTTCTTTAGTTTAGAATCTTTTGGATGTTTTTAGTACTGTGTAACAGCCTTTGAGCAGTTTTTTCTATAGTATTTAAACATTAATTTTGCTAAGATCATAATCAATTTTCCAGAATTTTCAATTATGTAAATTTTTATGCTAATGCAGAGCACAAATACTTACTACATTGTAAATCTCCATGTTATTTTGTTTATATATATTGGGCCCCAGATTCTCTTTTTTCTGTGTGCCTCATTGTAAATGTTTGGTGATTAAAAGTATCAGATTAATCGAATACTTTGATGCAGGTTACAGCATTATGTATTATGTAGAGAAAGTACTAGGGTATTCAGTGGAAATACTCTTTTAAAAATATAAATTGGGTTCAAATATAAAGGGAATGTAATTTTATATATCCTTGAAATACATAAGGGAATCTTTTCTCAAAGAATTGCAAAGCTGTAACTTTTAATCAAAATAAAGAAGCAGAAAATACAGAGTGCACCAAGAAAATGTACACAAATTTTCTGAATGGGAATAGCTGTATTAAATTATGATACTGTTTTATTTTCTAAAATTTTTAAGATTTATTATGTTTTCAGCCTTCTGAATAGCACTTAGGTACACTGAATCTCAAGGTTCAGGTTTCTAAGAATGATATAGATCTGGAATCTCAACAAGTTTGAATTTAGACAGAAGAAAACATTGAGAATTTATGTCAGAAACAGTGTAATTTTCAATTTGGAAGGCAGGATTATTCCATGTATTCCAACGTATTTAAGGGAAAAGGAGTTATCATTGGAGTATTATACAATTCTTAAAAACTCGATTCCTGCAGTTTGAACATTTCTAGGCCTATCCCTGAATTGTAACCATTTTTGAAGTAAAAAAATATAAAAAATAGAATAAACTAATAAAGTTAGTTGCATGTTTTACAGTTTTCATTTATTTATTCATTTATTTTAATTTTTTAAAAATGTGGGATACATTTCATAGTTAGGTATACAACGTTGATTACAAAGGGTCCCTGATTGATGATCTATGCCCCTCCCTTCGTTAGCAGCATCCCTACACTGTCAATCTCACCCCTCCTCTAAACAGTTTTCCACTACTGCCAATCACTTTCTTACAACACTATAAGTGATCAAGTTCAGCTCATGAGTGAGAACATATGGACTCTGCTTTTCGTTTCTGTGATAAATCACTGAAAATGACCTACAAATCCATCAAACTTTCTGCAAAATACTTCTATCTGTCCTTCTTTATTACTGCATAATATTCCACTGTGTATATGTCACATTTATTTTAGCCATTCCAAATTTGATGGGCAACATGGTTGGTACCATGTTTTATTGCAATTGTGATTAGAGCTGAAAAGAAAATACTCGTGCAGGTATCTATTTGGTAAAATGATTTGAGTTCCTCCTAGTGTATTCTCGACAGGGGAATTACTGAGTCACATGGTAGGTCAACATCTTGTCCCTTTACCAACCACCACACTGGTTTGCAAAGATGTTGCTCTACTTTACACCCACATGCCATATAGAAGCATTTATTTCTTCTCAAATCCTTACCTCCATCTGTTATTGTTTGTTTTAATAATGATGGCCAGTCATACAGGGGGTATGTGGTATTTCAAAATGGTTTCATTTGCATTTCTTTGATGATGAGTGAGGCTGAGCAATTTTCATGTGTCTGCTGGCTGCCCATATTTTTTCTTATGAAAAGTGTCCTATCACGTATTTTGCACACTTTTCAAAGCGAATGTTTGTCTGATTTTTCTCAGTGGTTGAGTTACTTGTAGATCCTAGATGTTATGCCTTTTTACAGATATATAGGTGAAGAATTGTTTTTCCCATTCTGTCAGCTGTTTCCCCTGCTCTTCTGATGGTTTCAGAAGTATATTAATTTAATGAGATCCCACTTGTCGAACTTACATCTTAAGGCATGGGTATTTAGGGCTCTGAAGAGGAATTAGTTTCCGGTTCCAGTTTCCCTAATGGTATGTCCTGCGTTTCCTAGGATTATTATAATTTAGTGTTTTACGTTTAGGTCTGTGATCCATTTAGAGTTAATGTGTATGGTGATAGATAGGGGTCCTGTTTTAATCTGGCGTATATTGTCAACCTTTTCCCAGCACCATTTACTGAATATGTTCTCCATTACCCATTGGGTCTTAGAGGATTTTGCAAAGATGAGTTGTTTGAGAATTTTACTCTCTGTCCTATATACCTATTCTTGTACCAATACCAGGCTGTG
This sequence comes from Cephalopachus bancanus, assembly GCA_027257055.1. Taxonomy (NCBI): domain Eukaryota; kingdom Metazoa; phylum Chordata; class Mammalia; order Primates; family Tarsiidae; genus Cephalopachus; species Cephalopachus bancanus. The sequence goes on along the minus strand of JAPVLO010001556.1, from coordinate 55,036 downwards.
TTGATTACTGTAAACATACAGTAAAGTTTGAAGTCTAGAACAGTGATACCTCCTGCCTTGTTTCTTTTGATAAGATTCTTTTGGCTATTCTTGATTGTTTATGGCTTCATATAAATCCTTTTTTTTTTTTGAGTTGGAGTCTCACCTGTCACACAGACTGGAGTGCAGTGGCTGCTCCCGGTCACTGCAGCCTCGACCTGCTGGGCTCTGGTGTTCCTTCTCGCCTCAGCCCTCCAGGTAGCAAGAATGACTGGCATGCACTAGCACGCCGGCTGAGTTTTTTATTTATAGTAGATATGAGGTCTCACTGCCCAGGCAGGACTCAAACCCGCGGGATCTGGCAATCCACTCACGTTAGCCTCCCAAAGGCGCTGCATTACAGGCTGTGCCACCGAGGCCTGCTCATATGAATTCTTTATTGTAATTTCCAGGTCTCAGAAAAATGATTTTAACTCAATGGTAATTTCATTGAATCTGTAGATTGCCAAAAGTCTAATATTTACATTAATGATGTAAGCAAAATCAGGGAAACAAGCATGTCAGATAGTCATTATGACATCAGCCTCAGAATTTTGACATAATAATGGGAGCGATCTTGACTACTGAGCAATCCTTAGGCTGCAAGGGCTTGTTTACAGTGCTACTGCCAATGCGGTAGACATGTGGATTTTATTCCCAAGAAGTGAATAAAACTATGTGTTCACTCCTATCCAAAAACTTCTCCAGGGATAAGTGACCATTCAAGAATCCACTAAACGAGGTAGTCATTTCTTTTTTGTTGTTTTTGTTTTGTAAAGCAGCGTTTATTGAGGGGAGAGAAACTCCCACACTGGGAGGGGAACTGAATGGGTTGCCTATGACGTAGTGTTTAATTATAGTCACTGTAACCTGTCTGAGCTTTGTTATAGCACAACCACATACTACTTTAGCACTTTCTTTACTTTAGAAACTTTTGGATGTTTTTAGTATTATGTAACATCTTTGAGCTGTTTTTCTAACAGGATTTGAAAATCGCTTTAGCTAAGATCATCGTCAGTTATCCAGAATTTTCAATTATCTAAATTTTTATACTAATGAGGATCCCAAATACTTAATACTTTGTAAACCTCCATGTTATTTTGGTTTATGTATATCGGGCCCCTAATTCTCATTTTTCTGTGTGCCTGATTTTAAATGCTTGGCAATAAAAAGTATCAGATTAATCAGATATTTTAATCTGTTGCAGAGTACAGCAGTATGTCTTAGGTAGAGAACATTCAAGGGGATTCAAAGGAAATACTCTTTAAAACATAAGTTGGGTTAAAATATGATGGGAATGTGATTTTATATTTCCCTCAAATATATAAGGGAAACTTTTCTCTAAGGATTGCACATCTGTAACATTTAATCAAAATTAACAAGCAGGAAATAGAGAGTTTACCATGAATATGTACACAAATTTTAGGAATGCGAAAAACTGTATTAAATTACAATGCTGTATTATTTTATAAAATTTTCAAGATTTATTATGCATTCTGCCTTCTGAATAGCGCTTAGGTACACTGAATCTCAAGGTTCACTTTTCTAAGAATGATATAGATCTAGAATCTCAAACCGTTTCAATTTAGGCAGAATAAAACATTCAGAATTTATGTGAGACACACTGTAGTTGTCAATTTTGACGGCAGAATTATACCATATATTTTAACGTATTTAAAGGAAAAGGAGGTTGTGGGGGCCTGCCCCGCGAGGGTCGTGGAAAGTGTTGAAGGAGAGACAGATAGGCGATGGACGAAGTTCATATACACGGACACCTGCTTCTTGAACAGATGACAATTTAATGCTAGTTAATACAGAGCTTTTATACCATTTGTGAAGGGGCAAAACAAAGAAAGTTCTTTCATATACATATCTTTTAAAAGTTACCAGCTAGTGGTCTTAGTAGCAAACAAACCAAGATTCCCAGTGGCTTTAGTAGCAAATAAGCCAGGAATCTCATAGGCATTAGACAAGTCCTATTCATAGAGCCAGCAATGACACTCTCAGTCCAATGTCCCAAATTACAAATGTTTCAAGAAAGTTTCTTTAAGTGTATATTTCTTTATGTGTCAGGAATATTCTCATCTTAGGCTCTTGTGTTCTTCAGAGTCCTGTGATCGCTTCCCTTGTCCAGATGTCCTCGTTACTTTTCTCTTATCTTGTAGTGCTTGTTTCTAAAGAGAACTCAAAAGAAACTTTTAGTAATGTTTCCCAGGCCCCTCAAGGTTACTTTCTGTTTTAGCTGATCTGTCATAAAAAGTGTCTGATTATTATATTAGAGTTCAGTGAAAACCTACTCTATAAAACTTAACTTGAGAGTTTTCACTTTAGAATTAACTATAAATTACCTAAACAAACCTTAACAAAACATCTTATCGAAGTCAGTGAGTCACCGACATAACCTCTAACTCCGATAACTCCTAACTTATAATGAATTCATAATGAACATAATTCCCTAATAACTTCTTTCTTCTAAAATCATTATGTCTAAACACTAAACTGCATAGTACCTAAATCAAATAAGGAGTGGATATACTCATGTCATTTATTACTAAGCAATGTCTAGTAACTTATAACCAAGTGATAAAAGCATTCTTGATGTGCTTCAGAGTTTAAATAACCCTTGCATATGTTAGAAAAGGCCAAGTGGCATAGTGGGAAAAATGGAAAAAAAAACCATGATGTTCCAGGTTAGCTGTGAGTACTTCACATAAACATGCCATTTTCTTCTTCCACGACTGCACAGAATTCTTCGGGGGTATCAAACAGCAAAGGTGAAGGACAGAAGGGCCTCAGCTTCCTGGGCTCGCCCTGTGGCCTGGGGTCTTCGGCCCACCCGGACCCTGTCAATCAGGTGGACCTCAAGGCTGGCTCCCAACAGGAGGTATAATTGGAATATTATACACTTCTTAAAAAATCAATCCCTGCATAATGAACATTTCTATGCACAACCTGAATTGTAATCATTTAAAGTAAAAAAAAATAAAAAATAGGATAAACCAAAGTCAGTTGCATTTTTGCAGCTTTCATTTATTTATTTATTTTATATTTAAAAAAGGTTGGTTGTAACTTACAATTCAGACTTACATTGATTATGCAGGGTCCCTGGTTGATGAGGTATCCTCTTGCTTCCTTAGCAGTATCCATCCACGCCAATCTCCACTCTCCCCCTAAGCAGTTTTCCACAACAACCAATCACTTTTCTTACAGCACTATAAATGATCAACTTTAGCTTATGCATGAGAACATATAGAACTCTGTTTTTTGGCTTCTGGGAAAAATCACTGAAAATGACTTACCTCATATCCATCAAACGTTCTGCAAATTCCTTATATCTGTCCATATTTATGGATTCATAATATTCCAGTGTATATACCACTTTTATTTTAGCCATTCCAGATTTGATGGGCAACAGTGTTAGTATCATGTTTTTCAGAATTGTGATTAGAGCTGCAAAAATCATACTTGTGCAGTTATCTTTTCGTTAAATGATTTCAGTTCCCCAGGTATATTCTCTACAGGGGGAATTACTGAGTCACATGGTAGGTCAATGTCTTGTCCCTTTAGAAAACTCCACAATCTTTTCCAAAGATGTTGCTCTGCATTTCAGTCCACATGCAATGTAGAAGCGTTTATTTTTTCCCAAATCCTTTCCCGCCTCTGTTATTATTTGTTTTATTACTGATTGCCAGTCTTACAGGTGATATTTCAAAATGGTCTCATTTGCATTTCTTTGATGATGTGTAAGGCTGAGCAATTTTCATGGGTCTGCTGACTGCCCATATATCTTCTCACGAAAAGGGTCTAATTACGTATTTTGCACACTTTTCAAAGGTAATGTTTGTCTGAGTTTTCTGAGTGTTTGAGTTTCTTGTAGATCCTAGATGTTATGCTTTTACAGATATATAGTTGGAGAACCGTTTTCCCCATTCTGTTGACTGTATCCCTGCGCTTCTGATGATTTCTTTTTTTGTTTGTAGAAGAATATTAATTTATGAGATCCCACTTGTCTAACTTACTTTTTACGACATGGGTATTTAGCGTTCTGAAGAGGAATTAGTTTTCTGGTTCCAGTTTCCATAATGGTGTTTCCTTTGTCTTCTAAGATTATTATAATATGGTGTTTTACATTTAGGTCTTGATCCATTTAGAATTAGATAGTTAGGGGTCCTGTTTCACCTTGTGCTTGTGTTCGGTCTTTTCCCAGCACCTATACTGAATATGATCTCCATTACCCAGTGAATCTTGGCGTTTTTTCCCCAGATGAGTTGGTTGAGAATTTGAGTATTTCACTCTCTGTCCTGATCCATTGGCCATGGACCTATTCTTGTACCAATACCAGCCTGTATTGATTACTGTAAGCAAATAGTAAATTTTGAAGTCTGGAAGAGTGATAGCTCCTACTTTATTTTGATAGGATTATTTGGCTATTCTTGATTGTTTATGGTTTCATATGAATTCTTTTTTTTTTTTTTTTTTTTAGTTGGAGTCTTATTTTTTCGCCCTGTCTGATGTGCGGTAGCCGCTCACGGCCACAGCAGTCTCGACATCATGTGTTCGGCGATCCTTATGCCTCAGCCTTCCAAGTAGCCTGATTTACAGGCATGTGCTACCATGTCCGACCGATTTTTTCATTTATTGTAGAGATGATGTCTCGCTGCCCAGGCGGGTCTTGAAGCTGCGGGCTCAGGCAATCCACTCACCTCAGCCTCCCAAAGGCGCAGGATTACAGGCTGAGCCACAGAGCCTGGCTCATATAAATTCTTAATTGTAATTTCCAGTGCTGAGAAGAATGATGTTCACTTAATGGTTTTTCATTGCATCTGTAGATTGCCTGAAGGGTAATTATTACATTAAGGGGGTAAGCAAAGTTAGGAAAACAAGCATGTCAAATTGTCATTTATGACATCAACCTCAGAACTTTGAGATAATACTGGGAGCAACCTTGACTACTGAGCAAACCTTAGGCTTCAAGAGCTTGTGTACTGTGCTCTGTCAAATGCGATAGACATGGTGGATTTCATTCCAAGAAGTGAAGAAAACCATATTTTCACACCTATCCAAAAATTTCTCCAGGGATAAGTGACCACTCACGAATACACTAAACGAGGTAGTATTTTTTTTTTTTTTGTAAAGCACTATTTATTGAAAGGACAGAGATTCCAACACTGGAGGGGACCTGAGGGGTTTGCCCACGAAGTAGTCTTTTATTATTATTGTCAACAAATCCTGTTGAAGTTTGGTTATAGTACAACCACATACTATTTTAGTACTTTCTTTAATTTAGAAACTTTTGTATTTTTCAGTATCATGTAACAGTCTTTGAGCCGTTTTTCTAACAAATTTGAACTTCACTTTAGCTAAGATCATTGTCAATGTTCCAGAATTTTCAATTATCTAAATTTTTATACTAATGAGAGTCAAAATAGTTATTACATTGTAAATCTCCATGTTATTTTGGTTCATGGATATTGAGCCTCAAATTCTCTTTTTTTCTGTGTGCCTGATTTAAATGCTTGGTGATTAAAAGTATCAGATTAATCGGATACTTTGTTATAGAGTACAGCATTATGACTTAGGTAGAGAAAATAGTCGGGGATTCAATGGAAATACACTTTAAAAAAAACAAATTGGGTAAAATTTGAAGGGAACGTGATTTTATATATCCTTCAAAAAGATAAGGGAAACTTTCCTCTAAGGATTGCACATCTGTAACATTTAATCAAAATTAACAAGTAGAAAATACAGAGTGCACCAAGAAAATGTACACAAATTTTAAGAATGAATAAAGTTGTATTAAGTTACGATACTGTTTTGTTTTCCAAAATGTTTAAGATTTATTATGCATTCTGCTTCTGAATATCACTTAGGTACACTGAATCTCCAGGTTCAGTTACCTACGATGTTATAGATCTGGAATTTCAACAAGTTTCAATTCAGGCAGAATAAAACATTCAGAATTTATGTGAGAAATCACTGAAGATGTCAATTCTGAAGGCATAATTATACCATGTATTCTAACGCATTGAAAGGAAAAGGGGTTATGTTTGGAGTATTATACTCTACTTAAAAAAACAATCCCTGCTTAATGAACATTTCTAGGCCCAACCTTGAATTGTAACCATTTTTAAAGTTAAAAAAATACAATAAACAAAGTCAGTTGCATGTTTTCCTGCTTTCATTTATTTATTTATTTATTTATTTTAATTTTTTTAAAACTGTGGGGTGTAATTCAGAGTTAGATATAGAAACATTGATTATGCAGGTTCCCTGGTTGATGAGGTATGCCATCCCTTCCGTAGCAGTATCCCTCCACTGCCAATCTTACCCCTCCACCTAAACAGTTTTCCACTACTGCCAATCCCTTCTTACAGCACTGTAATTTATCAAGTTCAGCTCATGAGTGAGAACATACAGAACTCTATTTTTTATTCTGTGATAAATCACTGAAAATGATCTACCTCATATCCATTAAATGTTCTGCAAAATCCTTATATCTGTCCTTTTTTAATGGCTGCATAATATTCCACTGTGATATACCACATTTATTTTATCCATTCCAGCTTTGATGGGCAACAGGGTTGGTAACATGTTTTTCACAATTGTGATTAGAGCTGCAAAAAATATACTTGTGCAGGGTATCTTTTCGATAAAATGATTTGAGTTCCTCCAGGTATATTCTCTACAGGTGAATTACTGACTCATATGGAAGGTCAATATCTTGTGCCTTTATAAACCTCCACACTCTTTTCCAAATATGTTGCTCTACACTTCAGTCCACATGCAGTGTAGAAGCATTTATTTTTACCCAAATCCTTAACCGCCTCTGTTATTTTGTGTTTTATTAATGATTGCCAGTCTTACAGATGGTATTTAAAAGTGATCTCGTTTGCATTTCTTTGATGATGAGTGAGGCTGAGTAACTTTCATGTGTCTGCTGGCTGCCCATATCTCTTCTTATGAAAAGTTTCTAATCACGTATTTTGCACACTTTTCAAAGGGAATGTTTGTCTGAGTATTCTGAGTGTTTGAGTTTCTTGTAGATCCTAGATGTTATGCTTTTTACAGATATATAGTTGGAGAATCGTTTTCCCATTCTGTTGGCTGTATCCCTGCTCTTCTGATGGTTTCTTTTGTATTGCAGAAGAATATTACTTTGATGAGATCCCACTTGTCTAACTTACTTTTTACGGCATAGGTATTTAGGGTTCTGAAGAGGAATTAGTTTTCGTTGCCAGGTTCCATAATGGGGTCTCCTGTGTATTCTAAGATTATTATAATTTGGTGTTTTACGTTTAGGTCTTTGATTCATTTAGAGTTAATGTGTATGGTAATAGATAGGGGTTCTGTTTCAACCTCGTGCATGTGTTCAGCCTTTTCCCAGCACCATTTACTGAATATCTTCTCCATTACCCAGTGGATATTGGAGGTTTTTTCCAAGATGGGTTGGTTGAGAATTTGAGTATTGCATTCTCTGTCCTGATCCATTAGCCTATGGACCTATTCTTGTACCAATGCCAGGCTGTGTTGATTACTGTAAACATATAGTTAAGTTTGAAGTCTGGAACAGTGATAGCTCCTGCTTTGATTCTTTGATAAGATTCTTTTGCCTATTCTTGATTGTTTATGGTATCTTATGAATTCTTTGTTTTTTGGGGGTTTTTCTTGTGTTGGAGTCTCACTCTGTCGCCGAGATTGGAGTGCAGTGGCCGCTCCCAGCCACCGCCGCCTCTACGTGCTGGGCTCCGATTTTTTGATTTATTGTAGAGATGAGGTTTCGCTGCCTAGGCGGATCTCGAACCCGCGGGCTCAGTCAATCTGCTCACCTCAGTCTCCCAAATGAGCGGCATTACAAACTGAGCCACCGAGCCCGGCTCATATGAATTCTTTATTGTTATTTCCAGGTCTGAGATGAATGTTGTTAACTTAACGGTTATTTCATTGAATCTGTAGATTGACTAAAAGACTAATTTTAAATTAAAATATGTAAGTAAAATCACGGAAACAAGCATGTCAAATTGTCATATATTACATCAGCCTCAGAACTTTGACATCATAATGGGAGGGGCCTTGACTACTGAGCAATCCTTAGGCTTCAAGGGCTTGTGTACAGTGCTCTGCTAAATGCAGTAGACATGGTGGATTTCATTCCCAAGAAGTGAAGAAAACCATGTGTTCACACCTATCCAAAAACCTCTCTAGGGATAAGTGACCATTCAAGAATCCACTAAACGAGGTAATTTTTTTTTTTTTTTTTGGTAAAAGCCGTATTAATTGAGGGGACACAGAAACTCCCACACTGGGAGGGGACAAGAGGGGGTTGCCCACGAGGTAGTCTTTTATTATTATGGTCACTGAATCCTGTTGGAGCTTGGTTATACCACAACCACATAGTATTCTAGCACTTTCCTTAGATGAGAAACTTTTGGATGTTTTTAATATTATGTAACAGCCTTTGAGCTGTTTATCCAACAGGATTTGAACATCGCTTTAGCTAAGATCATTGTCAATTTTCCCGAATTTTCAATTATCTAAATTTTTATACTAATGAGGAGCCCAAATACTTAGTACTTTGTAAATATCCATGGTATTTTGGTTTATGTATATTGGGCCCCAAATTCTCTTTTTTTGTGTGTGCCAGATTTTAAATGCTTAGTGATTAAAACTATCAGATTAATCGGATAGTTTGTTGCAGAGTACAGCATTATGTCTTAGGTAGAGAAAAATACTAGGGAATTCAATGGAAATGCTCCTTTCCAAATATAAATTTGGTTAAAATATAAAGGGAATGTGATTTTACATTTTCTTCAAATATATAAGGGAATATTTTATCTACGGATTGCACATCTGTAACATTTAATCACAATAAACAAGCAGGAAATACAGAGTGCACTAAGAAACAGTACACAAATTTTAATAATTGAAAAAAGCTGTATTATACTATGACACAGTTATATTTTTAAAAATTTTTAAGATTTGTTATGCATTCTGCCTTCGGAATAGCACTTCGGTATGCTGAATCTCAAGGATAATTTTTCTAAGAATGATATAGATCTGGAATCTTAACAAGTTTCAATTTAGGCAGAAAAAACACTCAGAATTTACGGAGAAATATTGCAGTTGTCAATTTTGAAGGCAGAATTTTTCCATGTATTCCAACGCATTAAATGGAAAAGGAGTTATCTTTGGAGTACTATTCAATTCTTTAAAAATCAATCCTGCATAATGCATATTTCTAGGTCCAACCATGAATTGTAACATTTTTAAAGTAAAAATAAAGTTAGAATAAACAAAGTCAGTTCCATGTTTTACAGCTTTCATTTATTTATTTTCTTAATTATTTCTTTTAATTTTTAAAAAAGTGGGGTAAAATTGAGTTATATATACAAATATTGATTATCCAGGGTCCCTCGTTGATGAGGTATGCCCCTCCCTTCCTTAGCAGTATTCCTCCACTGTCAATCTCACCCTCCCACTACACAGTTTTCCACTACTGCAAATCACTTGCTTACACCATTATAAGTGATCAAGTTCAGCCCATGAGTGAGAACATATGGATCTCTGTTCTTTGTTACTGTGATAAATAACTGAAAATGACCTACCTCATATCCATCAAACGTTCTGTAAAATCCTTCTATTTGACCTTTTTTATGAATACATAATATTCTACTGAGTATATACCACATTTATTTTATCTTTTCCAGCTTTGATGGGCAACATGATTTGTACAGTGTTTTATTGCAATTGTGATTAGAACTGTAAAAACATACTCGTGCAGGTAACTTTATTGTAAAATGATTTGAGTTCATCCAGGTATATTCTTGACAGGGGAATTACTGAGTCACATGGTAGTTCAATATCTTGACCCTTTACAAATCACCACACTATTTGCCAAAGATGTTGCTCTACTTTTCGGTCCACATGCACTGTAGAAGCATTTTTTTCTTCCCAAATCCTTACCTGCATCTGTTATTGTTTGTTTTATTAATGATGGCCAGTCTTAGAGGGGGAATGTGGTATTTCAAAGTGGTTTCATTTGCATTTCGTTGATGATGAGTGAGGCTAAGCAATTTTCACGTGTCTGCTGGCTGCCCACATCTCTTCTTATGAAAAGTATCTAATCATGTATTTTGCACACTTTTCAAAGGGAAGGTTTGTCTGATTTTTCTGAGTGTCAGAGTTCCTTGTAGGTCCTAGATGTTATGCCTTTTTACAGATATATATGTGGAGAATCGTTTTCTCTATTCTGTTGGCTGTATCCCTTCTCTTCTAATGGTTTCTTTTGTTTTGCAGAAGGATATTAATTTGATGAGGTCCCACTTACCTAACTTACTCCTTAAGGCATGGGTACTTAGGAGTGTGAAGAGGAATTAGTTTCCGGTTCCAGTTTCCCTAATGGTGTCTCCTGCATTTTGTAATATTATTATAATTTGGTCTTTTACATTTACGTGTTTGGGCCATTAAGAGTTAATATGTATGGTGATAGACATAAGTGCTGTTTCAATCTTGTGCATGTTGTCAGCCTTTTCCCAGCACCATTTACTGAATATGTTCTCCATTACCCAGTGGGTCTTGGAGGTTTTTTCAAAGATGAGTTGGTTGAGAATTTGTGGACTTCACTCTGTCCTGATCCATTGGCCTATGAATCTATTCTTGTACCAATACCAGGCTGTGTTGATTACTGTAAACATATAGTAAAGTTTGAAGTCTGCAACTGCGATAGCCCTGCTTTGTCTTTTGATAAGATTCTTTTGGCTATTCATGATTTTTTATGGGTTCTTATGAATTCTTTCTTGCAATTTCCAGGTCTGAGAAGAATGATGCTAACGTAAAGTTTATTTCATTTAATCTGTAGATTGCCTAAAAGACTAATATTTACATTAAAAGAGGTAAGTAAAGTCACGGAAATAAGCATGTCAAATTGTCATTCATGACATCAGCCTCAGAACTTTGACATCATAATGGGAGGGACCTTGACTACTGAACAATCCTTAGGCTTCAAGCCCTTGTGTACAGTTCTCTGCCAAATATGGTAGACATGGTGGATTTCATTCCCGAGAAGTGAAGGGTACCATGTCTTCACACCTATCCAAAAATTACTCCATGGATAAGTGATCATACAAGAATCCTCTAAACAATGTATTTTTTTAAAAAGTAGTGTTTATTGAGAGGACCGAGAAACTCCCAAAATGGGAGGGTCCTGTGGGGGTTACCCAAGAGATAGTGTTTCATTATTGTGGTCACGAAGTCCTGTTGAGGCTTCGTTATATCATAACCAAATAATATTTTGGCACTTTCTTTTGTTTAGAAATTTTTGGTAGTATTGAGTATCGTGTAATTGCCTTTGAGCAGTTGTTTCTACAGCATTTGAATACTGCTTTTGCTAAGATCATAATCACTTTTCCAGAATTTTCAAATATCTAAATTTTTATACTAATGCAGAGCCCACATACTTACTACTTTGTACATCTCCATGTTATTTTGTATTATATATATTGGGCCCCATATTCTTTATTTTCTGTGTTCCTCATAGTAAATTCTTGGTGACTAATGTATCAGAATATTCAGAAACTTTGTTGCAGAGTACAGCATTATGTCTTAGGTAGAGAAAATACTTGGGGATTCAATGGTAATATTCTTTTTAAAAATATAAATTGGGTTAAAATATAAGGGAATGTTATTTTATATTTCCTTCAAATATATAAGGGAAACTTTTCTCTAAGGATTGCACATCTGTAACATTTAATCAAAATTAACAAGCAGAAAATACAGAGTGCACCGAGAAAATATACACAAATTTTCAGAGTGGAAAAAACTGTATTAAATCACGATACTGTTTTATTTTCTAAATTTTTAAGATTTATTTTGCATTCTGCCTTCTGAACAGCACTTAGGTACTGTATCTCAAAGTTCAGTCTTCTAACAACGATATATATCTGGAATCTTAGCAAGTTTCAATTTAGGCAGAATAAAATATTCAGAATTTATCTGAGAAACACAGTAGTTGTCAATTTTGAAGAAAGAGTTATACCATGTATTCCAATGTATTAAAGCGAAAAAGGAGTTATCATTGGAGTAATATACAATTCTTAAAAACTCAGTTCCTGCATAATGAACATTTCTAGGCCCAACCCTGACTTGTAACCATTTTTAAAGTAAAAATATAAAGAATAGTATAAACAAAGTCAGTTGCATGTTTTACAGCTTTCATTTATTTATTTACTTATTTATTTATTTTAATTTTTAAAAAATGTGGAGTACAATTCAGAGTTAGATATACGCAAATAAATTATGCAGGGTCCCTGGTTGATTTGGTATGCCGCTCCCTTCCTTAGCAGTATCCCTCCACTGAAAATCTCACCCCTCCCTCCAAACAGTTTTCCCCTACTGCCAATCACTTGCTTACTGCACTATGAGTGATCAAGTTCAGCTCATGAGTGAGACCCATATGGAACTCTGTTCTTTGTTTCTGTGATAAATCACTGAAAATGACCTACCTCATATCCGTCAAATGTCATGTATTCCAACGTATTAAATTGAAAAGGAGATATCATTGGAGTATTATACAATTTTAAAAAAATCAATCCCTGCATAATGAACCTTTGTAGACACAGCCCTGAATTGTACCTGTTTTTAAAGTAAAATACAAAAATAAAAAGAATAAACAAATAAAGTCAGTTACATGTTTTACAGCTTTCAAATATTTATTTATTTAATATTTAAAAAAATTTTTTTTTAAAAAGTGGCATACAATTTAGAGTAAGATATTCAAACATTGATTTTGCAGGGTCCCTGGTGGATGAGGTATGCCCTTCCTTTCTCTAGCAGTATCCCTCCACTGCCAATCTCACCCCTCCCTCTAAACATTTTCCACTACCGCCAATCACTTTCTTACAGCACTATAAGTGATCCGTTTCAGTTCATGAGTGAGAACATATGGACGTCTGTTCTTTGTTTCTGTGATAAATCAGTGAAAATGATCTACCTCATATCCATCAAACGTTCTGCAAAACACTTATATCTGTCCTTTTTAAAGAATGCATAATATTCCACGTGTATATACCACATTTATTTTATTCATTCAGCCTTGATGGCAACACGGTTGGAACCATGTTTCTTTGCTATTGTGATTAGAACTGCAAAAATCATACTGGTTGCAGGTATCTTTTTGGTATAATGATTTGAGGTCCTCCAGGTATATTTTAGACTGGAGAATTACTCAGTAACATGGTAGGTCAAGATCTTGTCCCTTACAAACCACCACACTGTTTTCCAAAGATGTTGCTCTACTTTTCAGTCCACATGTAGTGTGGAAGCATTTATTTCTTCCCAAATCCTGACCTGCGTCTGTTATTGTTTGCATCTGTTATTTATGGTTTATTAATGAGGGCGAGTCTTACAGGTGGTATGTTGTATTTCCACATGGTTTCATTTGCAGTACTTTGATGATGAGTGAGGCTGAGCAATTTTCATGTTTCTGCTGGCTGCCCATATCTCTTCTTATGAAAAGTGTCCAATCACGTATTTTGCACGCTTGTCAAAGGGAATGTTTGTCTGAATATTCTAGGTGTCTGAGTTTCTTGTAGATCGTAGATGTTATGCCTTTTTTACAGATATGTAGGCGGAGAATCATTTTTCCCATTCTGTTGGCTGTATCCCTGGCTTCTGATGGTTTCTTTTGTTTTGCAAAAGTATATTAATTTGATGAGATCCCTCTCATCTTACTTACTTCTTAAGGCATGGGTATTTAGGGTTCTGAAGAGGAATTAGTTTCCTTTTCCAGTTTTCCTAATGGAGTCTCCTGCGTTTTCTAAGATTATTATAATTTGGAGTTTTACGTTTAGATCTTTGATCCATTTAGAGTTAATGTGTATGGTGATAGATAGGGGTCCTGTTTCAATCTTGTGCATGTTGTCAGACTTTTCCCAGCACCATTGTTTTGTATATGGTCTCCATTATCCAGTGTGTCTTGGAGGTTTTTTCAAAGATGAGTGGGTTGAGAATTTGATGATTTCATTCTCTGTCCTGATCCATTGTCCTATGGACCTATTCTTGTACCAATATTAGGCTGTGTTGATTACTGTAATCATATAGTAAAGTTTGAAGTCTGGAAATGTGATAACTCCTGCTTTGTTTCTTTTGATAAAAGTCTTTTGGCTATTCATGATTCTTTATGGTTTCATATGAAATCTTATTATAATGTCCAGGTCTGAGAAGAATGATGTTAACTAAGAATGAATCGTTATTTCATTGAATCTGTAGATTGACTAAAAGGCTAATTTTTACATTAAAAGAGGTAAGTAAAGACAGGGCAACTACCATGTCAAATTGTCATTCATGAAATCAGTCTCAGAACTTTGACATCATAATGGGAGGGACCTTGACTACTGAGCAACCCTTATGCTTCAACCAATTGTGTACAGTGCTCTTCAAAACACGGTAGAAATGGTGGATAATCATTCCCAAAAAGTGAAGAGAACCATGTGATCACACCTATCAAAAATGTCTCCAGGGATAAGTGACCATTCAAGAATCCTCTAAACGAGGTAGTCTTTTTTTTCCCTTAAAAGCAGTCTTTATTGAGAGGACTGAAAAACTCCCAACTGACGGGGTTGGCCAAGAGGTAGTCTTTTATTGTTATGGACACGAAGTCCTGTTGGAGCTTGGTTATAGCATAACCAAATTTTATTTTAGCACTTTCTTTAGTTTAGAATCTTTGGGACTTTTTATTATTGTGTAACAACCTTGGAGCAGTTTTCCCTACAGGATTTGAACATTGCTTTTGCAAAGATCCTAATCAATTTTCCAGAATTTTCAATTTTCAAAATTTTTATACTAATGCAGAGCCCAAATACTTACTACATTGTAAATATCTTTGTTATTTTGGTTTATGTATATTGGTCCCCAATATTCTCTTTTTTCTGTGTGCCTCATTTTAAGTACTTGGTGAGTAAAAGTATCAGATTAATTGGATACTTTGTTGCAGAATACAGCATTATGTGTGAGGTAGAGAAAATACTATGGGATTCAATGAAAATACTCTTTTAAAAATATAAATTGGGTTAAACATAAAGGGAATGTGATTTTATATTTCCTTGAAAAATATTAGGGGAACTTTTCTCTAAGGATTGCACATCTGTAATATTTAATCAAAATTAACATGCAGAAAATACAGAGTGCACCAAGAAAATGTACACAAATTTTAAGAATGGAAAAATCTGTGTTAAATTATGATACTGTTTTAGTTTCTAAAATTTTAAAAATTATTATGCATTCTGCTTTCTGATTAGCACTTAGTTACACTGAATCTCATGGTTCAGTTTTTTACGAGTGATATAGATCTGGAATCTCAACAAATTTCAATTTGGGCAGAATAAAACATTCAGAATTTATGTGAGAAACACCGTAGTTGTCAACTTTGTAGGCGGAATTATACCATATATTCCATCGTATTAAAAGGAAAATAAGTTATCATTGGAATATTATGCAATTCTTAAAAAATTAATCTCGCCAGGCTCAGTTGCTCAACCTGTAATTCCGCGCCTTTGGCAGGCTGAGGTTAGTGGATTGTCTTAGCCCGCGGGTTCGAGACCCACCTAGGCAGCGAGACCTCATCTTTACAATAAATCAAATATTAGCTGGGCGTGGTACTGCGCACCTGTAATTCCAGCTACTTGGAAGGCTGGCTCAGAAGGATCGCCGGAGCCCAGCAATTCGAGGTTATGGCGGCCAGGATTGGTCACTACAATCTAGTCTTGGCGACAGAATGAGATTTCAACACACACACACAGAAAATCAATCTCAGCATAATGAAAATTTCTGGGCCCAACAGTGAATTGTAACCATTTTTAAGTAAAAACAAAAATAAAAACAATAAAAAAATAGAGAATAAACAAAGTCAGTTGCTTGTTTTAACACCTTCATTTACTTGT
Source organism: Cephalopachus bancanus (assembly GCA_027257055.1). Taxonomy (NCBI): domain Eukaryota; kingdom Metazoa; phylum Chordata; class Mammalia; order Primates; family Tarsiidae; genus Cephalopachus; species Cephalopachus bancanus. The sequence goes on along the minus strand of JAPVLO010001556.1, from coordinate 39,086 downwards.
TTATTTAATTATTTATTCGTATTTTTTAAAAATTGTGGAGTACAATTCAGAGTTAGAAATACAAACTTTGATTATGCCGCGTCCCCGGTTGATGAGGTATGCCCCTCCCTTCCTTAGCAGTATCCCTCCACTGCCAATCTCACGCATCCCCCTAAACAGGTTTCTACTACTGCCAATCACTTTCTTACAGCAGTATAAGTGATCAAGTTCAGCTCATGAGTTGGAACATATGGAGCTCTGTTCTTTGCTTCTGTGATAAATCACTGAAAATGATCTACCTCATATCCATAAAATGTTCTGTTAAATCCTTATATCTATCCTTTTTTAATGACTGTATAATATTCCATTGTGTATATACCACATTTATTTAAAAATATTTAAAAACGGTTTTTTAATTAAAAACACATTTAAGAACATGGTTTGTACCATGTTTTTTTGCAATTGTGATTAGAGCTGCAAAAACATATTGGTGCAGGTATGTTTCTGGTAAAATGATTTGAGTTCCTCCAGGTATATTCTCGACAGGGCAATTATTGAGTCACAGGAAAGGTCAATATCTTGTTCCTTTACAAACCACCGATCTGTTTTCCAAAGATGTTGCTCTAACTTTTCAGTCTACATGCAGTGTACAATCATTTAATTCTTGCCAAATCCTTACCTGCATTTGTTATTGTTTGTTTTATTAATGATGGCCAGTCATACAGGAGGTATGTGGTATTTCAAAGTGGTTTCACTTGCATTTCTTTGATGATGAGTGAGGCTGAGCAATTTTCAGGTATCTGCTGGCTGCCCATATCTCTTGTTATGAAAACTGTCCAATCATGTATTTTTCACACTTTTCAAAGGGAATGTTTGTCTGATTTTTCTGAGTGTGTGAGTTTCTTGTAGATCCCAGATGTTATGCCTTTTTACAGACATATAGGTCGAGAATCTTTTTCCCCATTCTGTCGGCTGTATCCCTGCTCTTCTGATGATTTCCTTTGTTTTTCAGAAGTATATTAATTCGATGAGTTCCACTTTTCTAACTTACTTCTTAAAGCATGGGCATTTAGGGATCTGAAGAGGAATTAGTTTACGGTTCCAGTTTCCCTAATGGAGTCTCCTGCGTTTTCTAAGATTATTATAATTTGGAGTTTTACGTTTAGGTCTTTGATCCATTTAGAGTTAATATGTATGGTGATAGATAGGGGTCCTGTTTCAATCTTGTGCATGTTGTCAGACTTTTCTCAGCATCATTTTTTGTATATATTCTCCATTACCCAGTGGGTCTTGGAGGTTTTATCAAAGATGAATGGGTTGAGAATTTGAGGATTTCATTCTCTGTCCTGACCCATTGGCCTATGGACCTATTTTTATATAAATACCAGGCTGTGGTGATTACTGTAAACATATAGTAAAGTTTGAAGTCTGGAACTGTGATAGCTCCTGCTTTGTTTCTTTTGATAAGATTTTTTTAGCTATTCATGATTGATTATTGTTTCATATGAATTCTTTTTTGTAATTTCCAGGTATGAGAAGAATGAAGCTAACCTGGTTATTTCATTGAGTCTGTAGATTGACTTAAGTGCTAACTTTTACATTAAATGAGGTAAGTGAAGTCAGAGAAATAAGTATGTGAAATTGTCATTTTTGACATCAGCCTCAGAACTTTGACATCATAATGGGAGGTACTTGACTACTGAGCAATCCTTAGGCTTCAAGCACTGCATGTAAAGTGCTCTGCCAAATGCGGTATCATGGTGGATTTCATTCCCAAGGATTGAAGAGAACCATATGTTCACACCTATCAAATATTTCTCCAGGGAGAAGTGACTATTCAAGAATCCTCTAAATGAGGAACTTTTTTTTTTAAGCAGTGTTTATTTAGAGGACCAAGAAACTCCCAAACTGGGAGGGGACCTGAGGGTGTTACCCAAGAGGAACTCTTTAATTATTAGGGTCACGGAGTTCTGTTGAGGTTTGATTATAGCACAACCAAATAATAGTTTAGCACTTTCTTTACTTTAGAAACTTTGGATGTTTTTAATATAGTGTAACTGTATTTGAGCAGTTTTTCCTACACGATTTGAGCATTGCTTTTGCTAAGATCATAATCAATTTTCCAGAATTTCCTATTATCTAAGTTTATACTAATGGAGATCCCAAATACTTACTATATTGTAAATATCCATGTTATTTTGATTTATATATATTGGGCCCCAAATTCTCTTTTTCTGTGTGCCACATTTTAAATGCTTGGTGATTAAAGTATCAGATTAATCGGATACTTTGTTGCAGAGTACAGAATTATGTCTTAGGTAGAGGAAATACTAGGGTTTCAAAGGAAATACTATTTTAAAAATATACATTGGGTTAAAATGTATACAGAATGTGATCTTATATTTCCTTCAAATATATAAGGGAAACTTTTCTCTAAGGATTGCACATCTGTAATATTTAATCAAAATTAACAAGGGGAAAATACAGAGTGCTCCACAAAAATGTACAAAAATTTTTCGAATGGAAAAAGCTGTATTAAATTACAATACTGTTTTATTTTATAAAATTTTTAACATTTATTATGCATTCTGTCTTTTGTATAGCACTTTGGTACACTGGATCTCAAGGTTCCATTTTCTAAGAATCATGTAGATCTGGAATCTTCACAAGCTTCAATTTAGGCAGAATAAAACATTCAGAATTTATGTGAAAAACACTGTAGTTGTCAATTTTGATGGCAGAATTATATCATGTGTTCCAATGTAGTAAAAGGAAAAGGAGTTTTCATTGGAGTATTATACAATTATTAAGAAATCAATCAGCCAGGCTCGGTGGCTCAGCCTGTAATCCTGCACCTTTGGGAGGCTGAGGTGAATGAATTGCCTGAATCCGCGGGTTCGAGACTCACCTGGACAGTGAAACCTCATCTCTTCAATAAATCACAAAATCAGCGGGGCGTGGTAGCACATGCTTGTAATTTTGGCTACTCAGAAGGCTGAGGTGGAAGGATCGCCGGAGCCCAGCAGGTTGAGGCTGCGATGACCCGGAGTAGCCTCTGCACTTCAGTCTGGGCGACAGAGTGAGACTCCAACTCAAAAAAAGAAAAAGAAAAAGAAATCAATCCCTGCAAAATGAACATTTCTAGGCCCAACACTGAATTGTAACCATTTTTAATGTAGAAAAAATAAAATAAAATATTAAACAAATAAAGTCATTTGCATGTTTAAAAGCTTTCATTTATGTATTTAATTATTTACTTTAATTTTTAAAAAATGTGGTGTAAAATTCAGAGTTAGATATACAAAAATTGATTATGCAGTGTCTCTGGTTGAAGAGGTATGCTCCTCACATCGTTAGTTGTAACCCTCCTCTGCCAATCTCACCCCTACCCTTAAGGAGTTTTCCACTACTGCCAATCACTTTCTTAAAGCATAATAAGTGGTCAAGTTCATCTCATTAGTGAGACCATATGGAACTCTTTTCTTCGTTTCTGTGATAAATCACTGAAAATTAACTACCTCACATTCATCAAACGTTCTGGTAAATCCTTCTATCCGTCCTTTTTTACAGCTGCATAATATTCCACTGTGTATACCACATTTATTTTATCCCTTCCAGCTTTGATGGGCAGCATGGTTGGTACCATTTTTTTTGCAATTGTGATTATAGCTGCAAAAACATACTGGTGCATGTATCTTTTTGGTAAAATTATTTGAGTTCCTCATGGTATATTCTCGACAGGGGAATTACTGAATCACTTGGTAGGTCAATACCTTGTCCCTTTACAAACCAACACACTGTTTTCCAAAGATGTTGCTCTAATTTTCAGTCCACATGCAGTGTAGAAGCATTTATTTCTTCCAAAATTCTGACCTGCATCTGTTATTTTTTCTTTTATTAATGGTGGCCAGTCTTACATGTGGTATGTGGTATTTCAAAGTGGTTTCATTTGCATTTCTTTGATGATGAGTGAGGCTGAGCACTTTTCATGTGTCTGTTGGCTGCCCGTATCTCTTCTTATGAAAAATGTCCAATCAGTATTTTGCACCCTTTTCAAAGTGAATGTTTGTCTGATTTTTCTGAGTGTTTGAGTTTCTTGTATGTCCGAGATGTTATGCCTTTTTACAGATATGTAGATGGAGAAAGGTTTTTCCCAATCTGTTGGCTGTATCTCTGCTGTTCTGATGATTTCTTTTTTTTTTTTTTTGTAGAAATATATTAATTTGGTGAGATCCCACTTGTCTAACTTCCTTCTTAAGGCACGGATATTTATGGCTCTGAAGAGGAATTACTTTCTGGTTCCAGTTTCCCTAAGGGTATCTCCTGCATTTTCTAAGATTATTATAATTTGGTGTTTTACCTTTAGGCTTGATCCATTTAGAGTTAATGTGCATGGTGATAAATAGTTTTCCTGTTTCAATCTTGTGCATGTTGTCAGTCTTTTACCAGCACCATTTGCTGAATATCTTCTCAATTACCGAGTGGGTCTTAGAGGTTTTTTCAAAGTTGTATTGGTTGAGAATTTGAGGATTTCATTCTCTGTCGTGATCAATTGGCCTATGGACCTATTCTTGAACCAATACCAGGTTGTGTTGATTACTGTAAACATATGGTAAAGTTTGAAGTCTGGAACTGCCATTGTTCCTGCCTTTTTTTTGGATAAGATATTTTGCTATTCATTATTGTTTATGGTTTCATATGAATTCTTTATTGTAATTTCCAGGTCTGAGAAGAATGATGTTAATTTAATGGTCATTTCATTGAATCTGTAGATTGACTACAAGGCTAATTTTTAACCAAAAGAGGTAAGAAAAGTTAGGGAAATAAGCATGTCAAATTGACATATATGACATCAGCCTCAGAACGTTGACATCATAATGGGAGTCACCTTGACTACTGAGCAATCCTTAGGCTTCAAGCACTTGTGTACAATGCTTTGCCAAATGCGGTAGACATGGTGGATTTCATTCCCAAGAAGTGAAGAGAATCATGTGTTCACACTTATCCAAAAATTTCTCTAGTAATAAGTAACCATTCAAGAATCCTCTAAACAAAGCAGTTTTTTTTTTTTAAACCAGTGTTTTTGAGAGGACAGTGAAACACCCAACTGGGAGGATACCTGAGGGCTTGCCCAAGAGATAGTCTTTTATTATTATGGTCACGTAGTCTTGTTGAGGCGTAGTTATAGAACAAACAAATAATATTTTAGCTCTTTCTTTAGAAACTTTTGGAATTTTTTTGTATTGTGTTACAGTCTTTGAGCAGTTTTTCCTACAGTATTTGAACTTTGCTTTTGCTAAGGTCATAATCAATTTTCCAGAATTTTCAATTATCTAAATTTTTATACTTATGCAGACCCAAATATTTAGTACTTTGCAAATCTCCATGTTATTTTGGTTTATATATATGGGTCCCAAATTCTCTCTTTTCTGTGTCCCTCATTTTAAATGCTTGTTGATTAAAAGTATCAGATTAATCGCATACTTTGTTGCAAAGTACAGCATTATGTCTTAGGTAGAGAAAATACTATGGGATTCAATCGAAATAAACTTTTTAAAATATAAATTGAGTTAAATTAGAAAGGAAATGTGATTTTATATTTCCTTCAATATATAAGGGAAACTTTTCTCTAAGGGTTGCACATGTGTAACATTTAATCAAAATTAAAAGCAGAAAATACAGAGTGCATCAAGTAAATGTACACAAATTTTAAGAAGGGAAAAAAGCTGTATTAAATTATGATATTGTTTATTTTCTTAAATTTTTATGATTTATTACTTTTTCTGCCTTCTGAATAACACTTAGGTACACTGAATCTCAAGTTGCAGCTTTATAAGAATGATATATATCTGGAATCTCAACAAGTTTCAATTTAGTAAGAATAAAGCATTAAGAATTTATGTGAAAACACTGTAGTTATCAATTTCGGAGGCAGAATTTTACCATGTATTACAACGTAGTAAAGGGAAAAGGGGTTATCATTGGAGTATTACACAATTTTTTAAATTTTCAATCCCTGCCTAGTTAACAATTCTAGGCCAAACCTTAAATTGTAACCATTTTTAAAAAAAAAAAAATAAAGTTTGAATAAACCAATAAAGTCAGTTGCATGTTTTACAGCTTTGATTGATTGATTAATTGATTTTAGTTTTTTAAAAAATGTGGGGCACAATTCAGAGTTAGTTATACAGACATTGATTACGCAGGGTCCCTGGTTGATGAGGTATGCCCCTACCTTCCTTAGCAGTATCCCTCCAGTGTCAATCTCACCCAACCCTAAACAGTTTTCCACTAGTGCCAATCACTTTCTTACAGCACTCTAAGTGATCAAGTTCAGCTCATGAGTGAGAATATATGGAACTCTGTTCTTTTTTCTGTTTCTTTTTGGTGAAATAATTTGAGTTCCTACAGGTATATTCTCGACAGGCGTATTACTGTGTCACATGTTAGGTCAATATCTTGTCCCTTTATAAACCAACACACTGTTTTCCAAAAAATTGCACTACTTCAGTCCACATGCAGTGTAGAAGCATTTATCTCTTCCCAAAACCTTACTGCATCTGTTATTATTTGTTTTTATTAATGATGGCCTGGCTTACAAGTCTTATGTGGTATTTAAAAGTGGTTTCATATGCATTTTTTTGATGATGAGAGAGGCTGAGTAATTTTCATGTGTCTGCTGGCTGCCCATATCTCTTCTTATGAAAAGTGTCCAATCACGTTTTTTGCACACTTTTCAAATGGAATGTTTGTCAGATTTTTCTAAATGTTTGAGTTTCTTGTGGGTCCTAGATGTTTTGCCTTTATACAGATATATATTGGGGAAACGTTTTTCCCATTCTGTTCACTGTATCCCTCTCTTATGAAAGTATATTAATTTGGTGAGATCCCACTTGTCGAACTTACTTCTTAAGTCATGGGCATTTAGGGCTCTGAAGAGTAATTAGTTTCTGGTTCCCGTTTCCCTAATGATTCTGCAGCGTTTTTAAAGATTATTATAATTTGGTGTTTTACGTTTAGGTGCTTGATCCATTTAGAGTTAATGTGTATGGTGATAGATAGTTGTCCTGTTTCAATCTTGATCATATACTCAGACTTTTCCCACCACCATTTACTGAATATGTTCTCAATTAACCCGTGGGTCTTTGAGGTTTTTTCAAAATGATTTGGTTGAGAATTTGAGGATTTCGTTCACTGTCCTGATCCATTTGGGCCCATGAACTTATTCTTGTACCAATACCAGGCTCTGTTGATTACTGTAAACAAGTAAAGTTTAAAGTCTGGACTGCGGTAGATTCTGCTTCATTTTTCTGATAAGATTATTTTGGCTATTCATGATTGTTTATTGTTTCATATTAATTCTTTTTTGCAATTTCCAAAACTGAGAAGAATGATGTTAACTTAATGGTTATTTCGTTGAATCACTAATTGACTAAAAGGCTTTTTTCATTAAAAGAGGTAAGAAAAGTCAGGGAAACAAACATGTCAAGTTGTCATTGATGATATCTGCCTCAGAACTCTGACATCATACTGGGGGTGATCTTGACTACTTCCCGGGGACCAGCTCCAGCCGAGTTCAGGGGACCCCCAAGATGGAGATGGTGTAGGTGATTGGGGGAAAGGAGAGAGAAAGAGAGAGAGAGAGAAAGAAAGAGACTGGACTCCCGGGCTAGTGCTGAAGCGATGTGTGTGATATTGAGAATTACAACGGGGGTTTTATACACAAAGTCAGATGTGGGAGGGTCAACCACCAACCACCAGAAACCTTAATCCATGAAAACGTAATCAATGATTGCCTTTAAACCCTTTCAAATGATAATCTTAAAATTCCATAACAAAGTATAACCTAATCTGTGACTGACATACTCTAAAACATTCTTCATCCTAAGCTGATTGGATTTATGCCAAGTTAAACAATTCTATAGAAGTTTAAGTATTTACTTTACAAACAAAAGTGGTCCATCCCAGAATGTTTGGAATGTGGCCCACTCCAAAATTCACAGTGAGCTACCTGCAAGTAACCCAGCTCCACTCTTTCAACAAAATTGCTGTCTTCTAAAACTATATTCTACAATTTACACCTTCAATAAATCCTAAGATCATGACCCAGAAGACTGTGACCAATACTAAGGCTCTTAGATGTAACACAAGTTTAAAAGTTGTGTGAAAGTCAAAATTGCAGTTTGTGGAAGAATGGGAACAATGAGCTTCTAAAGTAAGCTTGTTTTTTTCCTGATCTCAGAGTTTTCCATGTTTTGAGCTCACAGGAGCTTAACTCGTTAGCGCTGACTAGAAAGGGAGAGAAAATGGGGTCAATAGCTCCCAAACGCATCCCAGTGGTCTCAGCACCAACGGCCCTTCCTGATACCTAACTGTTAGTTGGCCTCAGTGGCCGGCTCCCAACAGTCTACTGAGCAATCCTTAGACTTCAAACACTTGTTTACACTGCTCTGCCAAATGCAGTAGACATGGTGGATTTCATAACCAAGAAGTGAAGAGAACCATGTGTTCACACCTATCCAACAATTTCTCCAGGGTTCAGTGATCATTCAAGAATCCTCTAAACGAGGTAGTTTTTTTTTTTAAAGCAGTCTTTATTGATAGAACCGAAAAACCCCCAAAAATGGGGGGGGACCTGATAGGGTTACAGAAGAGGTATGTTTTATTATTTTGGTCACAGAGTCCAATTGGAGCTTGGTTATAGCACAATCAAATATTATTTTAGCAATTTCTTTATTTTAGAAACTTTTGGATGTTGTTAGTATTGTGTAACCGCCTTTGACCATTTTTTCTACAGGATTTGAACATTTCTTTGAGAAGAGCATAATCAATTTTCCAGAATTTTTCATTATCTAAATTTTATACTAATGCAGAGCCCAAAACTTAGTACTTTGTAAATCTCCATGTTATTTTGGTTTATATATTTTGAGCCCCAAATTTTCTTTTTTCTGTGTGCCTCTTTTTAAATGCTTGGTGATTAAAGTATCAGATTAATTGAATATTTTGTTACAGGTACAGCATTATGTCTTAGGTAGAGAAAATACTGGGTGATTCCATAGAAAATCTCTTTGAATAATATAAATTGGGTTAAAATAAAAAGGGGAAGTGATTTTATATTTCCTTCAAATACAAAAGGGGAAATTTTTCTCTAAGGTTTCCACATCTGTAACATTTAATCAAACTCAACAAGCAAAAATACAGAGTGCACCATGAAAATGTACAAAAAATTTAAGAAGGAAAAAGCTGTATTAAATTACGATAATGTTTTTCCATTGCCAATCTCACCCCTCCCTCTAAACAGCTTTCCACTACTGCCAATCACATTCTTTTTTTTTTTTTTTTTTTTTTTGAGTTGGAGTCTCACTCTGTCGCCCAGACTGGAGTGCAGTGGCCGCTCCCGGCCACCGCAACCTCGACCCGCTGGGCTCCAGTGATCCTTCCGCCTCAGTCTTCCGAGTAGCTGGAACTACAGGGCGCGCTACCACCCCCGGCTGATTTTTTGATTTATTGTAGAGATGAGGTCTTGCTGCCCAGGGGGGTCTCGAACCCGCGGGCTCAGGCAATCCACTCACCTCAGCCTCCCAAAGGCGCGGGATTACGGGCTGAGCCACCGAGCCCGGCGCCAATCACATTCTTACATCACTATATGTTCAGCTCACGAGTGAGAACATATCGAACTCTGTTCTTTGTTTCTGTGATAAATCAGTGAAAATGGCCTACCTCATATCCATAAAACGCCCTGCAAAATCCTTCATCTGTCCTTTTTTATGGCTGCATAATGTACCAGTGTGTATATACAACATTTATTTTATCCATTCCAGCTTTGAAGGGCAACATTTTGGGTACCATTTTTTTTTTTTTTCAATTGTGATTAGACATGTAAAAAACATACTGGTGCAGGTATCTTTTTGGTAAAATGATTGGGGTTCCTCCAGGTATATTCTCTACAGGAAATTACTGAGTCACATGATGGGTCAATATCTTGTCCCTTTACAAACCACAACACTGTTTTCCAAAGATATTGCTCTAATGTTCAGTCCACATGCAGTGTAGAGCATTTATTTTTTCCCCAAATCCTGACATGCATTTTTATTGTTTGTTTTATTAATGATTGCCAGTCTTACAGGGGGTTTCGGTATTTCAAAGTTTTCATTTGCATTTTTTGGGGATGAATGAGGTTGAGCAATTTTCATGTGTCTGTTGGCTGCCCTTTCCCTTCTTATAAAAAGTGTCCAGTCGTGTATTTTACACACTTGTCCAAGGAAATTTTTGTCTGATTTTTCTTAGTGTTTGAGTTTCTTGTAGATACTAGATGTTATGCCTTTTTACAGATACATATGTGGAGAATCGTTTTTCCCATTCTGTTGTTGGTATCCCTGCTCTTCTGATTGTTTCTTTTGTTTTGCAGAAGTATATTAATTTGATGAGATCCCACTTGTCTAACTTACTTCTTAAGGCATGTGTATTTAGACCTCTGAAGAGGAATTAGTTTCTGGTTCCAATTTCCCTAAAGGTGTCTCCTCTGTTTTCTAAGATTATTATAATTTTGTGTTTTGTGTTTAGGTCTTTGATCCATTTAGAGTTAATTTGTATGGTGATAGATAGGGGTCCTGTTTCAATCTTGTGCATTTTGTCAGCCTTTTCCCAGCACCATTTACTTTATATGTTCTCCATTACCCAATGGGGTTGGAGGTTTTTCGAAAGATGAGTGGGTTGAGAATTTGAGGATTTCATTCTCTGTCCTGATCCGTTGTCGTATGGACCTATTCTTGTATCAATACCAGGCTGTGTTGATTACTGTAAACATATAGGAAAATTTGAAGTCTCGAAATGTGATAGCTCCTGCTTTTTTTCTTTTGATAAGATTCTTTTGCCTATTCATTATTGTTTATGGTTTCATATAAATTTTTTTTTTTTTTTTTTGAGTTGGAGTCTCACTCGGTCTCCCAAACTGGAGTGAAGTGGCCCTTCCGGCCACCGCCCTCGACCTGCTGGGCTCTGGTGATCCTTCCGCCTCAGCCTTCCAAGTAGCCGGAATTACAGACATGCGCTACCACGCCCAGCTGATTTTTTGATTTATTGTAGAGATGAGGTCTCGCTGCCCAGGCGGGTCTCGAGCCCGCGGGCTCAGGCAATCCACTCACCTCAGCCTCCCAAAAGTGCGGGATTACAGGCTGACCCACCGAGCCCGGCTTCATATAAATTCTTTACTGAAATTTTCCACATCTGAGAAGAATGATGTTAAATTAATGGCTATTTCATTGTATCTGTAGAATGACAAAAAGGCTAATTTTTACATTAAAAGAGGTAAGTAAAGTCAGGGAAACAAGCATGTCATATTGTCATTTATGACACAGTCTCAGAAATTTGACATCATAATTTGGGGGGACCTTAAATATTGAGCAATCCTTAGCTTCAAGCACTTGTGTACATTGCTCTGGCAAATGTGGTAGATTTCATTCCTAAAAAGAGAAGAGAACCATGTGTTCACACTTATCCAAAAATTTCTCCATGGAAAAATACCATCAAAGAATCCTCTAAACGAGGTAGTCTTTTTTTTTTTAAAACAGTCTTTATTGAGAGGACCGAGAAACTCCCAAGAGGGAGGGGACCTGATGGGGTTGCCCACGAAGTAGTCTTTTATTATTATGGTCAGGGAGTCCTGTCGGAGCTTGGTTATAAAACAACCAAATTATATTTTAGCACTTTTTTGGCTTAGAAACTTTTGGAAGTTTTTAATGTAGTGAAACAGACTTTGAGCAGTTTTTCCTACAGGATTTGTATATTGCTTTTGCTAACATCAAATCAAATTTTCAGAATTTTCAATTATCTAAATTTTTATACTAATGCAGTGACCAAAAAATTACTACTGTGAAAATCTTCATGTTATTTTGGCTTTTTTATATATGAGGCCCCCAAAATTTTGTTTTCTGTCTGCCTCATTTTCAAAGCTTGGTGTTTAAATGCTTGGTGTTTCAATGCTTGGTTAAAGTATCAGATTAATGGAATAATTTGCTGCAGAGTACAGCAGTATGTCATAGGTAGAGAAAAAACTAGGGGGTTCCATGGAAATACTCTTTTAAAATATAAAAATTTTGTTAAAATATAAAGGGAAAGTGATTTTATATTTCCTTCAAATAAATAAGGGGAAAATTTTCCATTAGGATTCCATATCTGTCCATGTAATCAAAATAAACAAGCAGAAAATACAGAGTGCACCAAGAAAATGTACACAAATTTTAAGAATGGAAAAAACTGTATTAAATTACGATATCATTTCATATTCTAAAAATTTTAAAGGGTTTTTTATGCATCCTGCCTTCTGAATATCTCTTAGGTACACTAAATCTCAAGTTTTAGTTTTCTAAGAATGATATACTTCTGGAATCTCAACAAGATTCAAATTTTGGCAGAATAGCCAGGCTCGGTGGCTCAGCCCGTAATCCCATGCCTTTGGGAGGGTGAGGTGAGTGGATTGTCTGAGCCTGCGGGTTTGAGACCCACCTGGGCAGCGAGACCTCATCTCTACAATAAATCAAAAAAACAGCCGGGGGTGGTAGCGCATGCCTGTAATTCCGGGTACTTGGAAAGGGTGAGGCGGAAGGATTGCCGGAGCCCAGCAGGTCGAGGTGCGGTGGCCGCTGGCGACTGCACTCCAGTTTGGGCGACCGAGTGAGACTCCAACTCAAAAAAAAAAAAATTAGGCAGAATAAAACTTACATAATTTATGTGAGAAGCACTGTAATTGTGAATTTTGAAGGCAGAATTGTACCATGTATTCCAACATATAAAAAGGAAAAGGAGTTATCACTGGAGTATTACACAATTCTTTAAAAATCAATCCCGCATAATGAACATTTCTAGGCCCAATCCTGAATTGCAACCATTTTTTAAAATAAAAAAAAAATATAAAAATAGAATAACCAAATAAAGTCAGTTGAATGTTTTACAACTTTTATTTATTTATTTATTTATTTATACAATTTAATTTTTTGAAAAAATGTGGGGTACAATTCAGAGTTAGATACACAAACATTGATTATGCAGGGTCCCCGGTTGATGATGTATATCCCTCCTTTCCTTAGCAGTACTTCTCCACTGCCAATCTCATACCTCCGCCTAAAGGGTTTTCCACTGTTTCCAATCATTTCCTTACAGTACTAAAAGTGATCGAGTTCAGCTCATGAGTAGTACAATGGAACTCTCTTCTTTGCTTATGTGATAAATCAGTGAAAATGACCTACATCATATCCATCAAACATTCTGCAAAATCATTCTATCTGCCTTTTTTTATGGCAGCATAATATTCCACTGTTTATATACCACAATTATTTTATCCATTCTTGTTTGATGGGCAACTTGGTTGGTACCATATTTTTTTGCAATTGTGATTAGAGCTGTAAAAAACATACTGGTGCAGGTATCTTTTTGGTAAAATGATTTCAGTTCCTCCAGGTATAATCTCTACAGGGGAATTACTGAGTCACATGGTAGGTCAAAATCTTGTCCCTTTACAAACCAGCACACAGTTTTCCAAAGATATTGCTCTACACTTCAGTTCATGGGGAAATGTAGAAGCATTTATTTCTTCCCAAATTCTGACCCCATCTGTTATTTTTGTTTTTTTAATGATTGCCAGTATTGCAGGTGTTATGTGGTATGTCAAAGTGGTTTCATTTGCATTTCTTTGAAGATGAATGAGGCTAAGCAATTTTCACCTCTGCTTGCAGTCCGTAACTCTTCTTATGAAAATTGTCCAATCTAGTATTATAAACATTTTTCCAAGGCAATGTTTTTCTGATTTTTCTGAGTGATTGAGATTTTTGTTGATCCTAGATGTTATGCCTTTTTACAGATATATAGGTAGAGAATCGTTTTTCCAATTCTGTTAGCTGTATCTCTGCTCTTCTGATGGTTTCTTTTGTTTTGCAGAAGTATATTAATTTGATGAGATCCCACTTGTCTAACTTACTTCTTAAGGCATGGATATTTAGGGCTATGAAGATACATTAGTTTCCAATTACAGTTTCCCTAATGGTGTCGCCTGAATTTTCTAAGATTATTATAATTTTGTGTTTTACGTTTAGGTCTTTGATCCATTTACAGTTAATGTGTATGGTGTTAGATAGCAGTCCTGTTTCAATCTTCTGCATGTTGTCAGCCTTTCTGAGCACCATTTACTGAATATGTTCTCCATTACCCATGGGTCTCAGAGGCTTTTTCAAAGATGAGTTGGTTGAGAATTTGAGAATTTCATTCTCTGTCCTAATCCATTCGCCTATGGACATATTCTTGTACGAATACCAGGCTGTGTTGATTACTGTAATCATATAGTAAAATTTGAAATCTGAAACTGTGATAGCTCCTGCTTTGTTTCTTTTGATAAGATCATTTTGGCTATTCTTGATTGTTTTTGGTTTCAAGTGAAAAATTTCTCCAGGGATAAGTGACCATTCAAGAACTTCTAAACGAGGTAGCCTTTTTTTTTTTTTAAAGTAGTCTTTATATAGAAGATCGAGATACTCCCAACCTGGGAGGGGTCCTAAGGGGGGTTTGGGCCCCGAGGTAATCATTTATTATTATGGTTACGGAGTCCTGTAGGAGCTTGGTTATAGCACAACCAAATAATATTTTAGCACTATCTTTAGTTTAGAGACTTTTGGGGGTTTTTAACATTGTGAACTGCCTTTGAACAGTTTTGCTACAGTATTTGAACATTGTTTTTTCTAAGATCATAATCAATTTTTCAGAATATTCAATTATCTAAAAGTTTATACAAACGCAGAGCCCAAATAATTACTACTTTGTAAATATCCATGTGATTTTGTTTTATATATAATGGGATCCAAATTATCTTTTTTGTGTGTGCCTCATTTTAAAAGGTTGGTGATTAAAAGTATCAGACTTCGGATACTTTTTTGCAGAGTACAGCATTATGTCTTAGGGAGAGAAAATACCAGGAGATTCAAGGAAAAAACACTTAAAAATATAAATTTTTAAAAAATATAACGGGAACGTTATTTTATTTTCCTTCAAATACATAAGGGAAGATTTTCTCTAAGGATTGCACATCTGTAACATATAATCAAAATTAGCAAGCAGAAAATACAGTGTGCCCCAAGAATATATACACAAGTTTTAAGAATGGAAAAAGCTGTATTAAATTACGATATTGATTTCTTCTAAAATTTTAAAGATTTATTTTGCATTCTGACTGCTTAATAGCACTTAGGGAAAATTGAATTTCAAGGTTCAGTTTTTTATGAGTGATGTAGTTCTGGAATCTCAACAAGTTTCAATTTAGGCAGAATAAAACATTCATAATTTATGTGAGAAGCACTGTATTGTGAATTTTGAAGGCAGAATTATGCCATGTATTCCAACGTATTAAAAGGGAAAAGGAGATATCATTGGAGTATTATACAATTTTTTAAAAAAACAATCCTTGCATAATGAACATTTCTAGACCCAAACCTGAATTGTAACCATTTTTAAAATAAAAAAAACCAAAAAATAAAATAAATAAATAAAGTCCATTGCATGTTTTACAGCTTTCATTTTTTATTCATTTATTTATTGAATATATTTAAATATATATATATAATTAATATGTTCTCCATTACCCATTGGATCTTCGAGGTTTTTCCAAAAATGAGTTGGTTGAGAATTTGAGGATTTCATTCTCTGTCCTGATCCATTGGCCTAGGGACATATTCTTGTACCACTACCAGGCTGTGTTGATTACTGTAAACATATAGTAAAATTTGAAATCTGGAACAGTGATACCTCCTGCTTTATTTCTTTTGATAAGATTCTTAGCCGGGCTTGGTGGCTCAGCCTGTAATCCCGTGCCTTTGGAAGCTGAGGTGAGTGGATTGCCTGAGCCCGTGTGTTCGAGACCCGCCTGCGCAGCGAGACCTCATCTCTACAATAAATAAAAAAATGAGCCCGACGTGGTAGCACATGCCTGTAATTCCGGCTACTTGGAAGGCTGAGGCAGAAGGATCACGGGAGCCCAGCAGGTTGAGGCTGTGGTGACCGGGAGCGACCACTGCACTCCAGTCTGGGTGACAGAGTGAGACTAAAACTAAAAAAAAAAAAAAGATTCTTTTGGATATTCTTGACTGTTTTTGGTTTCATATGAATTCTTTTTTTTATTTTTTGAGTTGGAAACCTACTCTGTCTCCCAAACTGGAGTGTAGTGGCCTCTCCTGGCCACCGCTGCTTTGACTTGCTGGGCTGTGGCAATCCTTCCACTTCAGCCTTCCAAGTAGCATGAATAACAGTCATGCGTTACCACACCCGGCTGATTTTTGAAATTATTGTAGAGATGAGGTCTTGCTGCCCAGGCGGGTCTCTAGCCCACAGGCTCAGGCAATCCACTCACTCAGCCTCCCAAATTTGAGGGATTACAAGCTGATCCACTGAGCCCAGCTCATATGTATTCTTTATTGTAATATCCAGGACTGCAAAGAATGATGTTCACTTAAGGATTATTTCATTCAATCTGTAGATTGCCTAAAAGGGTAATTTTTACATTAAAGAGGTAAGCAAAGTCAGGGAAACAAGCATGTCAAATTGTCATTTATGCCATCAGCCTAAGAACTTTGACATCATAATGGGGGAGGACCTTGAATACAGAGCAATCCTTAGGCTTCAAGGACTTGTGTACAGTGCTCTGCTAAATGCTGTAGACATGGTGGAATTAATTCCCAAGAAGTGAAGAAAACCATGTGTTCACATCTATCCAAAACTTCTCTAGGGATAAGTGACCATTCAAGAATCCACTAAACAAGGTAGTCCTTTTTTTTTGTTTGTAAAGCAGTATTTATTAAGAGTACAGAGAAACCTCCACACTGGGATAGGACCTGAGGGGGTTGCCCACTATGTAGTCTTTTATTATTATGGTCACCAAATCCTATTGGAGCTTGGTTATAGCACAACTACATACTATTTTAGCACTCTCATTTGTTTAGTAACTTTTGGATGTTTTTAGTATTATGTCACAACCTTTGAGCAGTTTTTCTAACAGGATTTGAACATCACTTTAGCTAAGATCATCATCAGTTTTCCAGAATTTTCAATTTTCTAAATTTTTATACTAATGCGGAGCCCAAATACTTAATACTTTGTAAATCTCCATGTTATTTTGGTTTATATGTATTGGGCCCAAAATTATCTTTTTTCTGTGTGCCTGATTTTAAAAGCTTGGTGATTAAAAGTATCAGATTAACCGGATACTTTGTTGCAGAGTACAGCACTATGTCTTAGGTAGAGAAAATACTAGGGGATTCAATGGAAATACTCCTTTAAAAATATAAATTGGGTTAAAATAGAAAGGGAATGTGATTTTATATTTCCTTCAAATATATAAGGGAAACTTTTCGATAAGGATTGCACATCTGTAACATTTAATCAAACTTAACAAGCAGAAAATACAGAGTGCACCAAGAAAATGTACACAAATTTTAAGAATGGAAAAGTTGTATTAAATAAAGATACTGTTTTATTTTCTAAAATTTGTAAGATTTGTTATGCATTCTGTCTTCTGAATAGCACTTACGTACACTGAATCTTAAGGTTCAATCATCTAAGAATTACATAGATCAGGAATCTTAACAAGTTTCAATTTATGCAGAATAAAACATGCAGAATTCATATGAGAAAAACTGTATTTGTCAATTTTGAAGGCAGAACTATACGATGTATTCTAACTATTAAAAGGAAAAGGAGTTATCTAAGAGTATTATACACAATAAATCAATGCCTGCATAATGAACATTTCTATGCACAACCCTGAATTACAAACAGATTTAAAGTAAAAAAAATAAACAAATGAATCAGTTGCATGTTTTAACAGATTTCATTTATTTACTTATGTATTTATTTTAATTTTTTAAAAAAGTGGGTACAGTGCAGGGTTAGATATATAAACATTGATTATGCAGTGTCCCAGGTTGAAGAAGTATGCCCCACGCTTCCTTAACAGTATCCCTCCACAGCCAATCTCACCCCCCCAAAGAGTTTTCCACGACTGCCAATCATTTTCTTACAGCACTATAAGTGATCAAGTTCAGTTCAAGAATGAGAACTTATGGAACTTTGTTGTTTGTTTCTGTGATAATCCACTGAAAACGACCTACCTCATATCCAACAAACGTTCTGCAAAATCCTTATATCTGTCCTATTTTATGGCTGCATAATATTCCACTGTGTATATACACATTAATTTTATCCATTCCAGCTTTGATGGGCAACATGGTTGGTAGCTTGTTGTTTGCAATTGTGATTAGAGCTGCAAAAAATATGCTCGTGCATGTATCTTTTCTGTAAAATGATTTGAGTTCCTCCAGGTATATTATCGACAGGGGAATTACTGAGTCTCATGGTAGGTAAATATCTTGTCCTTTAGAAACCACCACACTGTTTTCCAAAGATGTTGCTCTACTTTTCAGTCCACATGCAGTGTAGAAGCATTTATTTTTTTCAAAATCTTTACCAGCCTCTCTTATTGTTGTTTTATTAATGATGGCCTGTCTTACAGAGGGTATGTGGTATTTCAAATTGGTCTCATTTGCACTTCTTTAATGGTGAGTGAAGCTGAAAAATTTCCATGTGTCTGCTGGATGCCCGTATGTCTTCTTATGAAAAGTGTCCAATCACCTATTTTGCACAATTATTAAACAAAATGCTTGTCTGTTTTTTGTGAGTGTTTGTGTTTCTCGTAGATCCTAGATGTTTTGCTTTTTTACACATATATAGTTGGAGAATCGTTTTTCCCACTCTATTGGCTGTATCCCTACTCTTCTGGTGGTTTCTTTTGTTTTGCAGAAGTATATTAATTTGATGAGAGCCCACATGTCTAGCTTACTTCTTATGGCATGGGTATTTATGGTTCTTAAGAGGAATTAATTTCCAGTTCCAGTTTCCATAACGGTGTCTCCTGTGTTTTCTAAGATTATTATAATGTGGTGTTTTACATTTAGGTCTTTGTTCCATTTAGAGTTAATGTGTATGGTGATAGTTACGCATGTTCTCAGCCTTTTCCCAGCACCAATTACTGAATATGTTCTCTTTTATCCAGTGGATATTGGAGGTTTTTTCAAAGATGGGTTCGTTGAGAATTTGAGGATTTCATTCTCTGTCCTGATCCATTGGCCTATGGACCCATTCGTGTACCAATACCAGACTGTGTTTATGACTGTAAACAAACAGTAAAGTTTGAAGTCTGGAACAGTGATAGCTCCTTCTTTGTTACTTTTGATAAGATTCTTTTGGCATTCTTGATTGTTTTTGGTTTCATATAAATTTTTTCTTTTTTTTTTTTGATATGGAATCTCACTCTCTCGCCCAGACTGCAGTGCAGTGGCCACTCCAGGCCCCCTCAGTGTCGACCTTCTGGACTCTGGACATCCTTCCACCTCAGTCTTCCAAGGAGTCAGAATGACAGGTATGAGCTACCACGCCTTTGTTTTTTTGATTTATTGTATTAATGAGGTCTCGCTGCCCAAGAGGGTCTCGAACCCGCGGGCTCAGTCAATGTACTCACCTCAACCTCCCAAAGACCAGGGATTAGAGGCTGAGCCACCGAGCCCGGCTCATATGAATTCTTTATTGAAATTTCCAGGTCTGAGTAGAATGATGTTCACTTAATGGTTATTTCATTGAATCTGTAGATTGACTAAAAGGGTAATTTTTACATTAAAGAGGTTAGCAATGTCAGGGAAACAAGTGTGTCAAATTGTCATTCATGACATCAGCCCCAGAACTTTGATATTATAATGGGAGCCACATTGACTACTGAGCAATCCTTAGGCTTCAAGGTCTGTGTACACTGCTCTGCCAAATACAGTAGACATGGAGGATTTCATTCCCAAAAGTGAAGAAAACTATATGTTCACACCTATCCAAAACTTCTACTGGGATAAGTGACCATCAAGAGTCCACTAAACGAGGTAGTCTTTTTTTTGTGACGCAGTATTTATTGAGTTGACAGAGAAACTCCCTCACTGGGAGGAGACCTGAGGGGGTTGCCCCACGAGGTAGTATTTTATTATTATGGACACTGAATCCTGTTGGAGCTTGGTTATAGCAAAACCACACACTATTTTAGCACTTTCTTTAGTTTAGAACCTTTTGGATGTTCTTAGTATTATGTCACAGTCTTTGAGCCATTTTTCTAACAGGATTTGAACATAGCTTTAGCTAAGATCATTGTCAATTTTCCAGAATTTTCAAATATCAAAATTTTTACACTAATGCAGAGCCCAAATACTTACTACTTTATAGATCTCCACGTTATTTTGGTTCATGCATATTGGGCCCCAAATTCTCTCTTTTCTGTGTGCCTGATTTTAAATGCTTGGTAATTAAAAGTATCAGATTAATTGGATACTTTGTTGCAGAGTACAGCTTTATGTCTCAGGTAGAGAAAAACAAGGGTATTCAATGGAAATACACTTTAAAAAATATAAATTAGGTTAAAATATAAAGGGAAGACATTTTATACTTCCTTCAAATATATAAAGGAAACTTTTCTCTAAGGATTGCACATCTGTAATATTTAATCAAAATTAACAAGCAGAAAATACAGAGTGCATCAAGAAAATGTACACAAATTTTAAGAATGGAAAAAGCCTGTATTCAATTACTATACTGTTTTATTTTCTAAAATTTTTCAGATTAATTATGCATTGTGCCTTCTGAATAGCACTTAGGTACACAAAATCTCAAGGTTCAGTTATCTAAGAATGTATAGATCTAGAATCTCAACAAGTTTCAATTTAGGCAGAGTAAAACATTCAGATTTTATGTAAGAAACACTGTAGTTGTCAATTTTGAAGGCAGAATTATAGCATGTACTATACTATATTTAAAAAAGAAAAAGAGTTATCATTGAAGTTTTATACACTTCTTAAAATCAATCTCTGCATAATGAACATTTCTAGGCCCAACCCTGAATTGCATACATTTTAAGTTAAAAAAATTTAAAAATAGAGTAATATAAAACGTCAGTTGTAAGTTTTACAGTTTCATTTATTTATTATTTTGTTTTAATTTTTAAAAAATTGTGGAGTACAATTCAAAGTTAGATATAGACACATTGATTATGTAGGGTCCCTGGTTATTGAGGTATGCCCCTCGCTTCCTTAGCAGTATCCCCACACAGTCAATCTCACCCCTCCCCCTAAACAGTTTTTCACGAGTCAATCACTTTCTTACAGCAATATAAGTGATCAAGTTCAGCTCATGGGTGAGTACATATGAAAATCTGTTCTTTTATCTGTGATAAATCACTGAAAACTACTTACCTTATATCAATCAAACATTCTGCAAAATCCGTTTATCTGTCCTTTTTTCTGGCTGCAAAATATTCCACTGTGTATATACCACATTTATTTTTATTCATTCAAACTTTGATGTGCAACATGGTTGGTACCATGTTGTTTGCAATTGTGATTAGAGCTCCAAAAAGCATACTTGTTGCATGTATCTTTTCGGTAAAATGATTTGAGTTCCTGCACGTATATTCTCTATAGGGGAATTACTGAATCACATGGTAGGTCAATATCTTGTCTCTTTAGAAACCACCACACCCTTTTGCAAAGATGTTGCTCTACTTTCAGTACACATGCAGTGTAGAAGCATTTATTTTTTACCATATTCTTACCAGCCTTTGTTATTGTTTGTTCTTACAGGGGGTATGTGGTAGTTCAAATTGGTCTCATTTGCATTTCTTTGATGATGAGTAAGGCTGGGAAATATTCATATGTCTGTTGTCTGCCCGTATCTTTTCTTATGAAAAGTGTCCAATCACGTATTTTGTGCACTTTTCAAAGGGAATGTTTCTGATTATTCTGAGTGTTTGAGTTTATTGGAAACCCTAGATGTTATGCTTTTTTACATATATATAGTTGGAGAATCATTTTTCCCACTCTGTTGGCTGTATCCCTGTTCTTCTGATCGTTTCTTTTGTTTTGTAGGCATGTATTAATTTGATGAGATCCCACTTGTGTAACTTTCATCTCACAGCACGGTATTTAGGGTTCTCAAGAGGAATAAGTTTCCAGTTTTGTAAGATTATTATAATTTGGTGTTCTAAGTTTAGGTCTTTGATCCATTTAGAGTTAATGTGTATGGTGATATATTGGGGTCCTGTTTCAATCTTGTGCATGTTGTCAACCTTATCCCAGCACCATTTACTGTATATGTTCTCCATTATCCAGTGGATCTTGGAGGTTTTTCAAAGATGAGTGGTTTGAGAATTTGAGGATTTTATTCTCTATCCTGATCCATTGGTATGAACATATTCTTGTACCAATACGGCAGACTAGCCCCTGTAGACATTTAGAGGGTCCCTGGAATGTGGGGCAGCATCATGGATTATTCTGGAGATGTAAATAGAAAAAAAGAGAAAGGGATAGAAAGAAAGAGACTAGACTCTGTCTAGTACAGAACTCGATTGTGTATTAGGGATAGATATTAAAAGAAAGAAGGATGGAGGGGTAGATATAAAGAGCAAGAAAGAGAAAGAAAGAAAGTGGACAACTGTTCAGTGAAATGAGCTGAAGCCATTTATTGGAACCAACCATAAGTCTTTTATCCGAAATTTTCACATGTTAAATCACAAGACTTTCACGAGAACATAGGGCCAGGTGGATGAGGTGCATTCCCCCACCCACCTGGTATTTTCTTAAGTATGAGGAAGGACAATCACAATCAAATCACAAGACTTTCACGTGAACGCAAATTCAGGTGGATGAGGGGTGTGCCCCACCCACCAGGCATTTTCCGAAGCATAAAGAAGGACAATCCCAAAATTATCTCACTGTTCCTTATGCTTGGGTTATGTTCCTCATAGGCAATACAACAATTCTAACATCATAAAATCCTAAAATTAATAGCTTCTAAAACTTATGCATACCCAACACCTAACGACTGACTTAAATTCTAATACCATTCTATTCTGTGCTAATTCTACCTACCCTATGGAAACTCTTAATAACACTTCAAACCAGTTCTTAAAGTATGTGGCCCAGTCCAAAGATAACACTGGGCCATTTCTAGGAACAATTGATTACAATCTCTTAACAAAATGGCTATTCTAAAATCATAGGTATCTATCTTAATTTCTATAAAATTTTCTAATTACTTATGCTAAAATATAAGGCTGATCATCAGCAATAAAGCTTTTAAAATAAACCCAAATACAAAGTGTAATTGTACTAAAGCCAAAACTGCAATTAGTAGAAAGTGGGAACAATGAAATTTGTAAGGTTATTTTTATTCTATAGAACCTAAAAGTATCATGTTTGATGATGCGTGAACTAACATAATTCCCTGACGTAGAGTAACCTATTATATAATATTTTCTATGAATAAAATAAATTCAGTTTCTATTAAAAGTAGAAAAAAAGTACACTGATTGTAACTAAAGAGCCGGTTTAAAAGAATGAACCCCAGCCCTAAGTGGATGCTGGGCTCATAGGAATGTGGCCCAGTCCAAAGTTCGTGCTAGGCCATTTCTGGTAAGTCTAGATAATCATCTATACCATCTAAAGCTGGAACCAGCTCTCTAAACGTATATACTAATTCTACAAATATACTTTAAAATCTTATAAAGAAGCTTGTGTCATATATAAGGCTCCCAAATGTGACCTGAGTTTGAACTGTGTTAAGTTTAAAGCCGAAACCTCAGTCTGTGAGAAACGGGAATAATGGATCCCTAGAGTCAGCCATGCCTGTCATATTCTGAGAACTTCATGGTTAGGTCATCAAAATCCCTGCCAGTGGATCATGCCAAGCAACAAAGAAAGGAGGAGAGAATGGGCCTTCAGCTCCTGAACACAACCTGGTGGTACAGGGTCTGCAGCCCACCTGGTTCCCTAATGCTCAGGTGGTCATACACGGCTGGCTCCCAACAGCTCCTCCTTTTTTATTTTTAGCTTGAACCCATGGAACTCGGTGTTGAGCTGAGAAATTCTTTTCTTCAGCACCTTGAAACAATTGGAAGCAGGCATAGCAACACAAGTATCACTGATCCGCAAATTCCTACATTAATGAGTACAGACATCAATGACTTTTGGATGACGAATGATGAGAACTGGCTAATTCTGAGGACTGGAACTGTTTCTTAGATACAGTCATGTCCTGTATTTCTTGATGCAATTTACTAATGTCTATACTCAGGTCTGAATGATTCCAAATTCCAAGGATATGATTTCGTATTTTGGCCCTAGTGTGGACAAACTTTTTAGCTGTAAAGGAGTGAGGCAAATCCATTTAAACTCAGAGTGACACCAGAAAGCCAATTTTATCTTTAAAGCCACAAGCTCTTGTCCTCCTGCTAAAACTGCCTTTTCCAAAGCTTTAACTCTACTTTTTACCTTTTGATCTATAATCTTCTGAGAAGCTAATGCAATAGAAACATTCCTAGATAACTTATCAGCAAAGGTTGCTGTGTGGACTTCCTTAGATAGAGCTACTGCTGAAACTGTTGCTGAAGTAGCAATAGCTATCAAATCTGTAATTTCTAAAATTAAAGATGCCAAAAATCTTTTCTGTCTTTCCAAAAGGGAACTAACATCATGCAGTGTCTGCAAACCATATTCATCATACCAACGAGATGACAAGTGTACAGGAATCATCAAATAATGTGGCTGTTTAAGAATAACAAAACCTTCATAAAAGGCATTAGTTAAACAATTAGTTAAAATACACTCAGTACAAGACACCTTATAAACATTGTTATGATACTCAATTTTAACAGTTTGGTTGTCATTCCATACTAAAAACACATAAGAGGACTGTAAGCATGCCCTAGCGTGATACAGCTGAGTTTGTGCAACAGGCCTAGAAGTGCTGACTGGTTGAAGCGCTGTGAGGGTTCTCCACAAATGAGGCTGAATGGCTTGTCTGATTCCAATTTTAAATGAAAGTGTTGGGGATAACCATCCATTGGAGTGCCTTCTAGCTGCAGCAAGCATAGAGCCATTAAAACCCTAGTCATTAATATATAGTCTTTCACTGAGTAGAGGATAGTCCACCTTCGAGTTATAAGCACAGTCTCTCCATTTTGGAAACCCAGGATCTTGCCAGACGAGTGACCAGTCCTTTTCCGTATAATTGAAGGGGCAAGCAGGTACAATGAGAGTCGATGAAGCTCTAGTCACATGGCTATGGGTGATTTCTCCAGGAATTAACATCTCCAGTCACCAACTGTCCTTGATATGGTCCTGATAAGGGCTTTCTGTACTCAGATACTTAAAAGTAGACATTAAGCAAGAAACTTGGTAATTATTAAAAGCAGAATTATTATAAAAACAAATAGGGAGGAAGTTGGAATGCCCTTCATAAGAAAAATTACGATTAATAACATGTTTGACTTGAGCACGAAATAAAGCAGGCCCTCCCATTTTCCTGTAAGGAGAGAATTTCATTTTATCAGAGGTTTTTTACTTCCTTCTGGATTTCAATGTCTAGCCATAGCTGAATAGCATATAGAGTCCAAATTTAAATGATTAATAACAGATAAAGCATGATTCAAGATATGGTGAGGAGAGCTATACTTAAACTCCTCTCTTGTAACTTAATTGATTTTTTTGAAGTTTGGTGAGCTCTTTCAACTATGGTTTGACCTTGTGGATTGTAGGGAATTTCTGTGGAATGAGAAATAGTAAATTGGGAGCAAAATTTCTGGAAAGATTTAGATGTCTATGCAGGACCATTGTTGGTTTTCAGTTGCTTTGGCATACCTAGTTTTGAAAAGCAAAGAATAAATGTTGTGACACGTCCTTGTAGACTTCTCCAGGTTTTGTTGAAGCTAAATTAACTTGAGAAAATGTATCCCCAGTCACATGCAAATAAGGCAATTTTCCAAAGCTGTAAAAGTGAGTTACATCCATTTGCCATAGCATGTTAGACCTCAGTCCTCGAGAGTTGACCCCTCCTGGAGCTGGAACAAAAATTTTCAAATTTTCATAGAGTAAACTGAATGAAAACTGTTTACAATCCTCTGGCCTTAAAGGTATAGTAAAGAAACAATTCCGTAAATCAGTAACTATAATATTACAGTTAACATGTATAGCAATCCAGGCTACAACGCTCCCATGACTTCCATAGTAGCGTTAATTGCTCTTAAATCCTGTAACATCTCCATTTACCAGATTTTTCTTAATTACAAATAGAAGTGTTTCAGGGCTAGTTGTTGCCATTCGGGGGGCTATTAGAAGGCTCTATATGACCAGTCCCTAATTGTTGTTAAACTAGTTTTTTGAATGCCTTAAGCTCTTCTGATGGCATGGGCTATTGTTCCACCCAAACAAGTTTGTCATCTTTCCAGGCAATCAGTCTTGAAAACAGTGGCCCCTAAGGTAAATTCAAATAACCAATACCTGTTATTTGGACAGGCTCCTGTATTCCTTGCCCATCTTTACCAAGTCCCTCAAAGGGGTCATAGCCCATTTACAGCATTTGTGCTGAGACTTTATCATTGGGGCTATACAAAAGTGTGCCCATTTGTGAAAGAATATCTCTTTCCAATAGTGTAAAGGTGATAGATGGAATAACATGTGGGCAAAAGGTTCCTGAAGTCTTACTATCTGTCCAATTTAAAATCTGTGAACTTTGGCTACTGAGGGTACTTGACCATTGCCTCTGAGTACTGAAGGAGCTATTTGAGTAGAGCAGGAAGCAGACCAATTTTTTCCTGGCAATACAAGAAACATTGGCTCCTGTGTCTAACAAGCCTCTAATTTTGACTCCTTGTATAAATAAACCTTTTAGAGGTCTAGATTAGTAACCTCGTGAACCCAAAAAGTAACATCACTAGAGACAAATCCAGAGTCACCTCTAGGCATTTTAAAGTTTTACCTGCTTTGTGATAAGGCAAGAGCAGCAACTGGGCTATTCTCTGCACTGTTTTGCTAGGGGGACCAACAAGCACCTGGATTTCTCCTGTGTAATCTGAATCCACCACTCCAGGTGTAATGGAAATTCCTTGTAAAGACAAAGAACTTCTGCCTAATATTATACCCACTATTCCTTCTGGGAGAGGGCCCTTTACTCCCATAGGAATTGGGGTCACTAGAATGTCCAAAGTTAATATTATTGTGGTGGAGGGACACAAGTCCAGTCCTGTACTCCCTGGTGTGGCTTGGATGAGTTCTGCGATAGAGCAGAAGGAATGAATGGATTCAAGGTGGTGGTTGTCCCTTGTTATCTGGGGCTGGGGCTGGTCCCTCTGGAAGTTTTCCTGAGCCGGGGTGGCTTGCTGTTGATTTAAAGGAGTGCCATTTTTATGAAATTTAGATAGCCATTCTCTAGCTCAATGAAGCCTTTTTGGCCTTTGGGACATAAGGTTTTTGGTCGAAGAGCCCCAGTAAGTGGTGACGGTATGTCATGTAAGCCAGCCATACCTAACTTCACTGGACAATCTGTTAATGTGTCTGATTTGACCATTGTTAAAGCAAGACTGTAATGAGATATTCTTTTGCTTATTACTTATATACTTTTACTTATATTACTTATATATTGTTTATGTATTACTTATAATATTTATATTATATATTGTTTATATTGCTTATTTATTACTTATATTATTTATATATTGCTTATATTGCTTGTATATATACTGCTTGTATTGCTTCTATTTCTTATTTTACTTATATTACATACACATTACTTATATACTTTTGCTTATGTTACTTACATTTTTATTTTACTTACATTATTTACACATTATTATATACTTTTGCTTATATTACTTACATTATTTGTTTTACTTATATTACTGACACAATACTTATGTACTTTGGTTTATTATTGCTCGAGCTCTCTGCATTCCTATAAGAAAAGGAAAAATGTACCTAGTTCAGGCTTTATTTCAGTATTTTCAACTTTTAAAGGAAAACCTTAGAAAGAGCTGCAGTAAGAGGTAACATTAAACTTAGCGGGGCAGTTTCTACTAATGTGCCTGATTTGTCCACACACATAAAATGATTGCACTGAAATATTTTTCTGTTTACCTGCACCCTGCATACCTTGAACAATCTGTGAAAATGTTTCTCCCTTCAATGCTGCGGCCAAAACCATCCGTTGCTTAATAGCTGAGCTTACGACCACACACTGGCATATAAAATCAGTAACCCCGTCCAGTTTTGCATATGGGTCTCAGCAAAGCCTGAGATGTATTATTAGCATTTTCAAAAGCCAATTGCTTGATAAAAATTTCTGCTGCTTCTTCATTAGTAATTAATAACCAAATTAATAACCAATTAGTAACCAAATTAATAGCTGTAGTGAGTCTGGAAACAAAGTTCTCATAACTTTCCTTGGCCTTTTCACATCATATAAAGAAGAATTCTGAGTAGTATCTGCCAGTAATTTTTTCCACACGGTGACAGCACAATGATTTATCTGAAGCAAAACATCTTTGGGTAGAAAAATTTGAGTAGCCATTTGGGTGTATATACGAGTCCTGGAGAGCATATCATGAGAAATAATGAATGAACCAGCAGGTCGATTTAAATTCTGGTCCATTTGAATTCTAACTTTATCCTCATACTCGGTTTTCCACAGCAAATAAGCACCTCCGGACAAACAGCTTTGGGTTAATTGCTGCCAATCTCTGAGAGTCATCCATCAAGAGGCAAATTGATCTAAAAGAGTAATTGTATAAGGTGCACGAGGTCCATACTTTGAGCTTGCCTCCCATAATTCTCTTACCAATTATACAGCAAGGTTTCCCAGTGAACTTGATCCACTCCATCAGCACCGGGATAAGATTGTATTGGGAAACAAGCTGTGAAACTAAAATCTCCTTCTTTTTCTGCTTCAACTTGTACTGCCTGCATACCGAGAGGAAAGACAGGAGCTGCAGGGGCATTACTGGCATTAGTAGGCAAATATTTTGACTTTAGGACTTTAGCATTGAAAGGAGCAGCCTGTGGGAGGGAAGGTGCAGTGTTGGCCATAAGAGCACTGAAATGAAATCTATCAGCTTCTGCCTCAGCTTCATGCTGGGGAGATAATTTATCAGTGTCATTATAACCAGGGGGAACCAAGGCTGCAGAGAAGAGAAAAGTTTCTTCTTCATCATCATCATTAGCAGCGTTTTTGGAAGGAAATTTCTCAAAATCCTGCTGTGGTATTAAAGCATATTTAATTAACATTGTTACTGCACAAAATGTTGAAAACGAGCTAGTTCAGAAGAAGAAGCTTTACCTCCATGTTTAGACAAAGTATTCATTAAGATACTTATGAATATTTTACATTCCTAGATTTGCTCTGACCCATGATTAGATCACGGCTCTGGATTCACAAAAACTTGGTTACCCATCCTTGCTCTCCCTGTCTCTACAGAGACAGGGTAAGACCCTAGATGCCCTGAAACAGAAAAAGACTTACGTTTCCAGGGGCCACACGTTGGGCACCATTTATGGGGGATCAGCCCCTGCAGAGATTTAGAGGGTCCCTGGAAAGTGGGGCAGCATCAGCGATTATGCTGGAGAAATATAGAGAAAGAAAGAGAAAGGGGGAGAAAGAAAGAGACTGGACTCTGTCTAGTGCAGAAGCCGATTCTGTAGTAGGGATAGATATTGAAAGAAAGAAAGATGAAGGGATAGATAAGAAAGAAAGAAAGCGGACAACTGTTCACTGAAATGAGCAGAAGCCTTTTATTGGAACCAACCGTGAGTCTTTTATCCCAAATTTTCACATGTTAAATCACAAGACTTTCACATGAACACAAGGCCATGTGGATGAGGCACATCCCCCGATCCACCAGGTGTTTCCTTAAGCATGAGGAAGGACAATCCCAATCAAATCACAAGACAATCACGGGAACACAAAGCCAGATGGATGAGGGGCATTCCCCACCCACCAGGTGTTTTCCCAAGCATTAGGAAGGACAATCCCAAAATTATCTCACTGTTCCTTATGCTTGGGTTATGTTCCTCAAGGGAAATACAACCATTCTAACATCATAAAATCCTAATAATAAATAACTTCTAAAACTTACGCATACCCAACAACTAATGACTTACTTAAATCCTAATACCTTTCTATTCTGTGCTAATTCTACCTACACTATGGAAACTCTTAATTATAGTTCAAACCCGTTACTAAAGAATTTGGCCCAGTCAAAAGAAAACCCTGGGCCGTTTCTAGGAACAACTGATTACAATCTCATAACAAAATGGTTATTTTAAAATCCTATGTATCTATGTTAATTTCTATAAAAGTTTCTAATTCCTAATGCTAATATATAAGGCTGATCATCAGCAATAAAACTTCTAAAATAAAATCCAAATACAAACTGTAATTGTCCTAAAACCAAAACCACAATTAGTAGAAAGTGGGAACAATAAAATTTCTAAGGTTAGTTTTTTTCTATAGAACCTCAAATTATCATGTTTGATCATACTTGAACTAACATAATTCACTGACGCAGAGTAACCTATTCTATAATATTTTCTATGAATAAAATAAATTCAATTTCTATTATAAGTAGAAAAAAGGTACACTCATTGGAACTAAAGAACTGGTTTAAAAGAATGCAGCCCAGACCAAAGTGGATGCTGGGCTCTTATGAATGTGGCCCAGTCCAAAGTTCGTGATAGGTCAATTCCGGTAAATCTAGATAATCATCTATTTCATCTAAAGCTGGCAACAGCTCTCTAAATGTATATACTAATTCTACAAATATACTTTAAAATCTTATAAAGAAGCTTGTGTCATGTATAAGGCTCCCAAATGTGACCTGAGTTTGAACTTTGTTAAGTTTAAAGACAAAACCTCAGTCTGTGAGAAATGGGAACAATGGATCCCTAGAGTCAGCCATGCCTGTCATATTCTCCGAACTTCCTGCTTAGATCATCAAAGTCCCTGCTAGTGGGTCATGCCAAACAACAAACAAAGGAGGAGGGAATGGGCCTTCAGCTCCTGAACACAACCTGGTGGTCTCAGGGTCTGCAGCACACCTGAATCCCTAATACTCAGGCCGGCTCCCTACATAAGCATATAGTAAAGTTTGATGTCTGGAACTGCGATAACTCCTGCTTTGTTTCTTTTAATAAAAATTTTTGGATCTTCATGATTGTTTTTGGTTTCATATGAATTCTTTATTGTAATTTACAGGTCTGATAAGCATAATATTAACTTAATGGTTATTTCATTGAATCTGTAGATTGACTAAAAGTCTAATTTTTACATTAAAAGAGGTAAGTAAAGTCATGCAAACAAGCATGCCTAATCGTTATTTATGACATCAGCCTCAGAACTTTGACATCATAATGGCAGGGACCTTGACTACTAAGCAATCCTCAGGCTTCAAGCACTTGTGTACCGTGCTCTGCCAAATGCGGTAGACAAGGTTGATTTCATTCCCAAAAGGTGAAGAAAACAATGTGTTCAACCTATCCAAAAAGATCTCCAGGGATAAGTGACGATTCAAGAATCCTCTAAACGAGGTAGTCTTTTTTTTTTTTTTTTTTTTTAGTTGGAATCTCACTCTTTCACACAGACTGGAGTGCAGTGGCCACTCCCGGACACGGCAGCCTCGACCTGCTGGGCTCCAGCGATCATTCCGCGTCAGGCTTCAAAGCAGCTGGAACTGCAGGCGTGCGCTACCACAACCGGCTGATTTTTTCATTTATCATAGAGATGAGGTCTTGCTGCCCAGCCGGGTCTTGAATCCACAAGCTCAGGCAATTCACTCACCTCAGCCTCCCAAAG
This sequence comes from Cephalopachus bancanus, assembly GCA_027257055.1. NCBI lineage: Eukaryota > Metazoa > Chordata > Mammalia > Primates > Tarsiidae > Cephalopachus > Cephalopachus bancanus. The sequence goes on along the minus strand of JAPVLO010001556.1, from coordinate 7,373 downwards.
GCGTGGGATTTCAGGCTGAGCAACGGAGCTCAGCCATCTTTTTTTTTTAAGCAGTCTATATTTAGAGGACCAAGAAACACCAAAACTGGGAGGGGACCTTAGGGGGTTGACCAAGAGGTTGTCTTTAATCATTATGGTCACAGAGTACTGTTGGAGCTTGGTTATAGCACAGCCAAATAATATTTTAGAACTTTCTTTAGTTCAGAAACGTTTGGATGATTTTAGTATTGTGTAACAGCCAGTGAGCAGTTTTTCGTACAGGATTTGAACATTGCTTTTGCTAAGATGATAATCAATTTTCCTGAATTTTCACTTATCCAAATTTTTATCCTAATGCAGATCCCAAATACATACTACTTTGTAAATCTCCATGTTATTTTTTTTTATATAAATTGGGCCACAAATTCTCTTTTATCTTTGTGTCTCATTTTAAATGCTTGGTGATTAAAAGTACCAGATTAATTGGATACTTTGTTGCAGAGTACAGCATTATGTCTTAGGTACAGAAAATACTAGGGGATTCAATGGAAATACTCTTTTAAAAATAAAAATTGGGTCAAAATATAAAGTGAATGTGATTTTATATTTTTTCAAATATATAAGGGAAACTCTCTAAGGATTGCACATCTGTAACATTTAATCAAAATTAGCAAACAGAAAATACAGAGTGCACCAAGAAAATGTACACAAATTTTCAGAATGGAGAAAGCTGTATTAAATTATGAAACTATTTTATTTTCTAAAATATTTAAGATTTATTATGAATTATGCCTTCTGAATAGCACTTAGGTACACTGAATTTCAAGGTTCAGTTTTTTAAGCATGATATACATCTGGAATCTCAACAAATTTCAATTTAGGCATAATAAAACATTCAGAATTTATGTGTGAATCACTGTAGTTGTCAATTTTGAAGGCAGAATTATACCATGTATTCCAACATATTAAAAGGAAAAGGAGCTACAATGCTTAAAAAATCAATACCAGCATAGTGAACATTTCTAGGCCCAAACCTGAATTGTAACCATTTTTAAAGTAAAAAAAATAGAATAAGCAAATAAAGTCAGTTGAATGTTTTACAGCTTTCATTTATTTATTAATTTATTTAATGATTTATTAGAAATTTTTTTAAAATATGGGGTACAATTCAGAGTTAGATATACAATCATTGATTTTGTAGGTCCCTGGTTAATGAGGAATGCCCCTCCATTTCTTAGCAGAATTCCTAAACTGTCAAACTAATCCTTCCCCTAAACAGTTTTCCACTACTGCAAATCACTTTCTTACAACCCTATAAGTGATCAGGTTCAGTTCCTGAGTGAGAACCTTAGAACTCCGTTCTTTGTATCTGTGATAAATAACTGAAAATGACATACCTCATATCCAACAAACGTTTTGCAAAATCCTTATATCTGTCCTTTTTTATGGCTTCATAATATTCCACTGTGTATATACCACATTCATTTTATCCATTCCAGCTTTGATGGGCAACATGGTTGGTACCCTGTTTTATTGCAAATGTGATTAGAGCTGCAAAAAGCATACTGGTGTAGGTTTCTTTTTGGTAAAATGACTTGAGTTCCTCCAGGTATATTATCGACAGGGGAATTACTGAGTCACATGGTAGGTCATGATCTTGTCCCTTTAGAAACCACCACACTGTTTTCCAATAATGTTGCTCTGCTTTTCAGTCCACGTGCAGTGTAGAATCATTTATTTCTTCCCAAATCCTGACCTGCATCTGTTAATTGTTTGTTTTATTAACAATGGCCTGTCTTACAGGGGGCATGTGGTATTTCAAAGTGGTTTCATTTGCATTTCTTTGATGATGAGTGACGCTGAGCAATTTTCATATGTCTGCTGGATGCCCTATCTCTTCTTATGAAAAGTGTCAAATCACGTATTTTGCACACTTTTCAAAGGGAATGTTGTCTGATTTTTCTAAGTGTTTGAGTTTCTTCTAGATCATAGATATTATGTCTTGTTACAGATATATGGGTGGAGAATCGTTTTTTCCCACTCTGTTGGCTGTATCCCTGCTCTTCTGATGATTTCTTTTGTTTTGCAGAAGTATATTAATTTGATGAGATCCCACTTGTCTTACTTACTTCTTAAGGCATGGATATTTAGGATTCTGAAGAGGAATTTGTTTCTGGTTCCAGTTTCCCTAATGGTTTCTCCCTGCGTTTTGTAAGATTATTATAATGTGGTGTTTTACATTTAGGTCTTTGATCCATTTAGATTTAATATGTATGGTGATAGATTGGGGTCCTGCTTCAATCTTGTACATGATGTCAGCCTTTTCCCAGCACCATTTACTGAATATGTTCTCCATTACCCAGTGGGTCTTGGAGGTTTTTTCGAAGATGTGTTGGTTGAGAATTTGAGGATATCATTCTCTATCCTGATCCATTGGCCTATGGACCTATTCTAGTACAACAAAATAATATTTTATCACTTTCTTTAGTTTAGAATCTTTTGGATGTCTTCAGTATTGTGTAACAGCCGTTGAGCAGTTTTTCCTACAGGATTTGAACTTTGCTTTTTGCTAAGATCATAATCAATTTTCCAGAATTTTCAATTATCTAAATTTTTATACTAATGCAGATCCCTAATACTTAGTTCTTTGTAAAGCTTCATGTTATTTTGTTTTGTATATATTGGGCCCCAAATTCTCTTTTTTCTGTGTGCCTCATTTTCAATGCTTGGTGGTTAAAAGTATCAGATTAATCGGAACTTTGTTGCAGAATACAGCGTTATGTCTGAGGTACTAAAAATACTAGGGGATTCAATGGAAATACTCTTTTAATCATAAAAATTGGGTTAAAATACAAAGGGAATGTCATTTTACCTTTCCTTCAAAAATATAAGGGAAATTTCCTCTAAGGATTGCACGTCTGTAACATTTAATCAAAATTAACAAGGAGAAAATACAGAGTGCACCAAGAAAATTTACACAAAATTTTAAGAATGGAAAAAGCTGTATTAAATTATGATACTCTTTTATTTTCAAAAATATTTTAGATTTATTATTCATTCTGCCTTCTGGATAGCACTCAGGTACACTGAATCTCAAGGTTCAGTTTTCTAAGCATGATATAGATCTGGAATCTTAACAAATTTCAATTTAGGCATAACAAAACATTCAGAATTTATGTGAGAAACACCGTAGTTGTCAATTTTGTAGGCAAAATTAGACTATGTATTCCAACGTATTAAAAGAAATAGGAGTCATTATTGGAGTATTATACAATACTTAAAAAATCAATACCAGCATAGTGAACATTTCTAGGCCCAACCCTGAATGTAACCATTTTTAAAGTAAAAAAAAAAAAATAGAATAAATAAATAAAGTCAGTTTCTTGTTTTATAGCTTTCATTTACTTATTTATTTAATTATTTATTTTAACTTTTTTAAAAATATGGGGTACAATTCAGAGACAGATATACAAACATTGATTTTGCAGGTCCCTGTTTGATGAGGTATGTCCCTCCATTCCTTAGCGGAATCCCTCTACTGCCAATCTAACCCTTTCCCCTAAACAGTTTTCCACTACTGCCAATCACTTTCTTACAACACTATACGTGATCAAGTTCAGCTCATGAGTGAGAACCTTGGAACTCCTTTCTTTGTTGCAGTGATAAATCACTGAAACTGACCTACCCCATATCCATCAAGCGTTCTACAAAATCCTTATATTTTTATGGCTGCATAATATTCCACTGTGTATATACTACACTTATTTTATCCATTCCAGCTTTGATGAGCAACATGGTTGGTACCCTGTTTTATTGCAATTGTGATTAGAGCTGCAAAAAGCATACTGGTGCAGGTTTCTTTTTGGTAAAATAATTTGAGTTCTTCCAGGTATATTATCGACAGAGGAATTATTGATTCACGTGGTAGGTCAAGATCTTGTCCCTTTACAAACCACCACACTGTTTTCCAACGATGTTGCTCTGCTTTGCAGTCCACATGCAGTGTAGAAGCATTTATTTCTTCCTAAATCCTGACATGCATCTGTTATTGTTTGTTTTATTAATGATGGTCAGTCTTAGAGGGGGGTCCAATCATGTATTTTGCACACTTTTCAAAGGGTATATTTGTCTGATTTTCTGAGTGTTTGCGTTTCTTCTAGATCATAGATGTTATGACTTTTTACAGATATATAGGTGGAGACACGTTTTTCCCATTTTATTGGCTGCTTCCCTGCTCTTCTTTTGTTTTGCAGAAGTATATTACTTTGATGAGATCCCACTTGTCTAACTTACTTCTTAAAGCATGGGTATTTATGGCTCTGAAGAGGAATTAATTCCTGGTTCCAGTTTCCCTAATGGTGTCTCCTGCGTTTTCTAAGATTATTATAGTTTGGTGTTTTACGTTTAAGTCTTTGATCAAATTAGAGTTAATGTGTATGGAGATAGATTGGGGTCCTGTTTCAATCTTGTGCATGTTGTCAGCCTTTTCCCAGCACCATTTACTGAATATGTTCTCCATTACCCAGTGGGTCTTGGAGGTTTTTTCAAAGATGAGTTGGTTGAGAATTTGAGCATTTCATTCTCTGTCCTGATCCATTGGCCTAAACACCTATACTTGTACCAATACCAGGCTGTGTTGATTACTGTAAACATATAGTAAAGTTTGAAGACTGGAACAGCCATAGCTCCATCTTTATTCCTTTTGATAGGATTCTTTTGGCTTTTTATGTTTGTTTATGGTTTCATATGAATTCATTATTGTAATTTCCCAGGTCTGATAAGAATGATGTTAACTTAATAGTTATTTCATTGAATCTGTAGATTAACTTAAAGGCTAATTTTTCATATTAAAAGAGTTAAGTAAAGACAGGGAAACAAGCATGTCAATTTCTCATTCATGACAACAGCCTCAGAACTTTGACATCATAATGGGAGGGACGTTGACTACTGAGCAATCCCTAGGCTTCAAGCACTTGTGTACAGTGCTCTGCCAAATGCGATAGACACGGTGGATTTCTTTTCCAAGAAGTGAAGAAAAGCATGTGTTCAAACCTATGCTAAAATATCTCTAGGGAGAATTTGCTGGGGTCCAGCTCCAGGAGAGAGTCAGGGCTTGAGACGGGAGAATTGGGAAGCAGCGAAAAAGAAAAGATGAACACGACAGGATCCTTCTTCCTGGGGGAGAGTTCAGGACTCTGCCAACTTTTATTCAATATTACAAGCTTATATAATTTTTTACTGACCCCCCTACCCACAAAATGTTACACATTAAATGTTTACATCATGTTTTTTTTGTTTGTTTATGGGGAAGTTGACCTTTACAAGTTTCATTTTGTTCCTTCCTGCTACTGGTGATGTAACAAAATACCAGTTGCCAAGAATTTATCAGCCACATCCTGTGACCTCTAGGCCAACTGAATCTTTTCCCTTCACTGTTCTATTTCTTTTCTCTTACTAATCTATTTTCTTAAATCTACCCTTACATACATTTTTAGCAGCAATATATTGACTTGTGTTTTCTTTTATATAACCACTCTTATCTTACCCACTATGAATTCTTAATACTCTATTTTTTAAAAAATTTAACTTTCTTAATCCTAATTGCCTTATCTATATTACTTGCTATTTTCTTATCACCTATTTTACATTTTGTATTTCTAAACAAAACATATCTAAATCTGCACTTATATATGAAATTAATCTTTCTTTTAATCCTAAATGTATTCAATTTTAAACCTACATTGTGTGTATAATTTTAAGCTTACCTTAAAACTTAATTATTTCCTATTCCTTCTATTACTTATATTTAACTGAACATTTATCTTTTAATTATAGCTGTTATTATTTAATTCTAATCCTTACTTTAATTTTAACCTTCTTTCTAATTAAACTATAATATTTCTTAAATCAAAAGGCATGTCTGTGACTTGTTTTACCAGAAAATACCTGTTTTGGGGGATACTCTGTCTCAATTTCCTACTTCCTCATCAATCACAACTGTCAATGTTGTTACTTATAAAGGGTGTGAGGAAGTACTTGTTTTTCCTTTTTAGTTAAAGGTTTCAAATTTTGCATTCCCTTGTCCCTTTAGGGGGGAAATTTTTCTGTTGAGACTTTTTTACATTTCTATACATGGGTTTACTGCTAATTCCACATCCTTGCACATTCTAAGGGGCACCCTTTTTGCTGCAATCTCACCCCCCTTATGCCTATGTATAATTTTTGCTGTCAGATGCCATCATCCACTTGTGCATCTATAATCTCAAATAAAGAGGGAATATTCTCAAGCCTATGCCCGCAATCCTTCAAAGTTAGGGAAGGTCCGTCAACAGGATCCATGGGGCTTTGCCTCCATCATGGCCGCATTTTACTGGGGCCTTGCTCCCAGCTGGCATCCTTCCTGTTTTCAGGTCCCTTTTACCTTACTTTTACTAGTGATTGTGGCACCTGGCAAGAAGTGACCATTCAAGAATACTCCAAACGAGGTAGTCTTTTTTTATATATATAGCAGTCATGATTTAGAGGTATGAGAAAGCCGAAATTGGGTGGGGACTTTAGGGGGTTGCCCATGATGTAGTCTTTTATTATTATGGTCTCGGAGTCCTGTTGAAGCTTGGTTGTGGCACAACCAAATAATATTTTAGCACTTTCTATACTTTAGAAAGTTTTGGATGTTTTTACTATTGTGTAACAGCCATTTAGCAGTTTGTCCTACAGGATTTGAACATTGCTTTTGCTAAGATTATGATCAAGTTTCCAGAATTTTCAATTATCTAAATTTTTATACTAATGTAGAGCCCAAATACTTACTACTTTGTAAATCTCCATGTTATTTTGTTTTATAAATAATGGGACCCAAATTCTCTTTTATCTGTGTGCCTCATTTTAAATGCTTAGTGATTAAAAGTATCAGATTAATAGAATATTTTTTTGCAGAGTATATCATTATGTCTTAGGTAGAAAAAATACTAGGGGATTCAATGGAAATACTCTTTTCAATATATATATTGGGTAAAATACAAAGGGAATGTGATTTTATATTTCCTTCAAATATACAAGGGAAACTTTTCTCTAAGGATTGCACATCTGTTACATTTTCTTTTTTTTTTCCTTTTTTTTTTGAGTTGGAGTCTCATCCTGTCGCCCAGACTGGAGTGCAGTGGCCACTCCAGGTCACTGCAGCCTCGACCTGCTGGGCTCTGAATATCCTTCTGCCTCAGCCTTTTGAGTAGCCGGAATTACAGGTGTGCACTACGGGGCTGGTTGATTTTTTGATTTGTTGTTGAGATGAGGTCTTGCTGCCAAGGAGGGTCTCGAACCCACAGGCTCAGGCAATCCACCCACCTCAGCCTCCCAAAGACACGGGATTACAGGTGAGCCACCGAGCCCAGCTC
>JAPVLO010001555.1:0-73325 GCA_027257055.1 Cephalopachus bancanus | reverse complement strand
CTATTATTGACTTCAGCATACTCTCTGTTTTAACTCCCTACTCTACTACATGCTTCTTGAGATCACCTCTGAATACTGTCTAAGTCTGCTTTTAGGAGAATCCTATTTAAGAAAAGTATTTTCATAGTCAAATACATATTAATAGTAATTTTGGAGAAACATACTGTTTTTCTATGTAGTACATATATATGCTATGTATTGCCTCAAATAACTACAGTTTAAAATTTACTAAAATACTTATGGACATCCAAAATTGTTCTGATCTTTGACACTGTGAGAAGTATTTTAAAATTTCATTAAAAAATCCATTTCTGAATGTTAGCTACTTATCTGGCATATGTCTAGTGAATTGCAATAATTTAGCTTTTTTGATAGAAGTATAGCAGAACTGCCTTCTTCTTTCATTCTGGCAGTTATGTGGTCTAGAACTCCAAAATTTTAAATTTCATATGCTATAAAATGCAATTAAAAGCTTTTGAGGCAACCTCTTTCAAGTCCCCTCCTGCTGTGGGAGCTTTTCTGTCTTCTTAATAAATTCTACTTAAAAAAAAAAAAGCCTTTGAAAAGGACCTCCGCTCCCATCCCATTCTGGGGAATGCCAAGTGGTGAACAGCTTATGAGATGCATGTTTGGTGCTGATGACCAGAGCTGGCTCAGGACTCATCATCTGTCACCTCTATTCTGAAAATGAGACAAGAGCTGCAAGCGACCCTTGACCAAGGATACAGATTTAATGATGGACCCACACGTAGCATGGGTGAAGATTCTAATATTGGAAGAGCTACTTCCCGCCCCCTGAGTACTTAGTTCTACAGCAATGTTTCTGAAGTCATCAGTGGTAGAAGACTTACTTTTCACTTTGCCACAGAATGATAGTTTCATAAAATACTCTGAAAATAAATTGCTAGAAAAATGGAGAATTAAAACATGTACAAAGTAACAAGACTCCATCTTGTGCAAATTCAAATAAATACACTTTGGGCAAAAAGTGTTATTACTTATCCCTTAACCTGCAAATCTCATAAAACATGAGTTGAAGAAATGGAATGAGGATTACAGAAACCAGAATGCCTTGTTCGTTGTACCAGTTAATCAATAAAATTTGGGTAAATCAATTTTAGCAATCCATACTCAAGAAATTATTTCCTGCTCTCACAAAACATTGCTTTAATATGTCCTTTATATTTTATAAAGATCTGATTCAAGAAATGTGAATGATAGCACCTCCACATGATGGAACATAGTCCTTGACTATTCTGCTATTTGAACCTTTAAAAATAGCAGTGATGAAACTTCATTTATACATGCAATTTGTTATTATATTTGTTTTATAGTTTTTCAACGACGACTTTAAAAAATTGTCTCATTTTAATTTATTGTCATAGAAAACAAATTATAATTTAACTTTTTTCATTGAACATAAACATTTCTGGATTGTTTTACACCACTTAGATATTTGATTTTTTTTTCTAAAGAATCATCTTGATGGCTTGGTAATATAATGCAGGAAAATGACTACAATAAAAAATACAAATTTAACATGCAAAAATAACCAAATAGCACAAAACCTGATTGTGTGAAACAAACTGTATTCTCTTATCTAACTCTTAGCCAAAAAATACTGAGAAAAGCAGTCCTGGAATTCATGCACGAGTTCTATGAATGTGACAGTCAGAAACTAAAGGGATTTGTGTGATAATCACAACTTGCCATTTCTAACCTGTGAAATGACAACATTGTTTGCTTTTTCGAATGAAATTTATAACCGACTTCTGATTTAATATAGAGCCTGGAGCTATCTATGCTTTGGACAAAATACATGGAGAAATGGTTCTTCAGATGATATAACTGGGTAATATTATCCATTCCTATGACTTTATCATCAAATCAGTGAAGAATCCCAAATGCATGCCACCATATAGATCTCTCTCCTGACTAATGGATATACTTAACTGGTAATCATTCAGGGCACCTTAAACATAACAGAATCAAATTTAATTTATCATGCCTTCTTGCCCTGTCCTACCTTCTGTCTACCTGCAATTTCTGTCATTTCCCTTTATCTGATTTTATTCCTGAAAGCCTTTCCCAAGGCACATTCCCTTTTCTATTATTCCCTGTATCTCAGTGAATGGGATCAAATGCCACACAGTACCCATGCAGGAAACTCACTGTCATTCTTGACCTGTCTGTGTCTGTCAATTTCAAAGACCTAGTCATTCAGCAAATTATATTGAGCTTTACTCATAATATTTATAAAACATGCCCCTTTCTCATCCACCTCACTACCACCAGAATTCACATGTGGGTCACAGCACCTCTTAAATACATGCCATCCAAATTTCCACAGTGTATCAAAGCAATTTCTCAAAAATGCAAAGCTTAAGAACTTAATATGTCACTCTTGTACTTTAAACCCTTAAATAGCTTTGTACTGACCTCAGTATAAAATATAAAAAGTCCAGAGTCCCCTATGTAGTGACAAAGATTCTTTTCTTGATCAAACTTCAATTAGCCTCCTGAACCTCTTCTAAGTCAATCTGTGCACTTCTCTATAAAATCCAGTTTTAGCAACAACCCTGCTAAGTCAGTTTAGCAAGAACCCCTACCCTCCATATCTGATCACTCTTGATATCCTCCTGGATTCTTCCTCCTCCACCTCTCAGGGGATGTCTGATCACCTTGGCTCATTTTCAGCAAAAATTTTGCTAAGTCAGTTTGGCCAGAAACCTCCTTTACTTCTAATGTGTCCTCTTCATCATTTTCCATCCACTGATCCTTACCCTGCTCTTTGGTTATGAATTCCCACTTATTCATGCTGTATTTGGAGTTGAGCTGCAGTGATGCCCGTACTTATAACAATAGTCATGAATAAAGTATTGTTTTATTATGCTTTAGTAAGTGTCAATGAATAATTTTTCTTTAACAAAAGTAGTCCATGTGATCTTATTTCTCTCAGTAACTTCCCCCCACTTCTAGTCATACTGTATTTATTACACTACATTTCCTTTGTTTTAAAAAATTTTGCTGTCTCAATCCCCAATAAAACCCATCTACCACCTCTTTCACACAAATTCCACTCTTTCCAACCTATGTTCCACTTTTCCTAGCAAACTTTTAGTCATTTCTGAGGGCTGAGTTTAAATTGATTTTATTCCTGAAAGCCTTTCCCAAGGCACAAGAAATTTAGGTTTCCATGTGTTTCATCCATAGTTTCTTGACTTTCCTTGTCATACAATTTGTTATGCTTCCTTGTAATTACATATTTAGCTGTGTATATCCTCCTCCAGGACATAAAATCCTTGAGGAGGCAAGTATATCAAGTTTACTGCTATGTTCTCAGTACCTGGGTCACTATAGTTGTTAAATACATTCATTCAAAAATATGTATTGACCATCTATTAGGTACCTCACACTCTGTTAACTTCTGAGTTTGCAGATGATGCATGGTTTCCAAGTTCACAGAAAGAATTGGCTGGGGAAGATGGATTAAGCAAATTAAACATACACATGAATCCATGAATGAATGAATGAGTGAATAAATAAATGTGTTAATGAGTAAATAAAACCCATGAGCCAAGATTGTGTCTACTTTGTCCACAAAGTAGGGCATTTACAACTCTTTTGTTTTGGATTTGTTCCTTTTCATCCATGGGCAAAATTATAGATGATAAATCTAGACTTAAAAAAGAAGCACTTTGTAATCCCACCACTTTGGGAAGTGTAGGCAAGAGGATTGTCTGAGTTCAGGGGTTTGAGACCTGCCTAAGCAACATGGCAAGAACCTCGTCTCTACAATAAATCAAAAAATTAGCTGGGTAGGGCAGCACAGGATTGTGGTTCCAGCTAGTTGGAAGGCTGAGGCGGAAGGATCACCTGAGACCAGCAGGTCAAGGCTGTGGTAGCCATGAGCATGCCACTGTACTCCTGCCTGGTTGATAGAGTGAGATTCCAACCCGGAAGGAAGGAAGGAAGGAAGGAAGGAAGGAAGGAAGGAAGGAAGGAAGGAAGGAAGGAAGGAAGGAAGGAAGGAAAGAAAGAAAAGGAAAAGAAGAAAAAGTATTTTTTGAAATTTAGTTCGGTTGAGAGTCACAAATACACTTGTACCTTCTTCTGAGAATTACCCAAGAAAAAACAGAATTTATCTTAACATTTAAAAAAATCCTCTTAACTTTCAGCAAGAAATGCAGTTCAAGTTATGGAAGCAAAAAGAGGAGTTTAGGAGGAATAAATGGTAATCATGCAAAGGAACTCTCCAGAGGGTGAATTGGGTCGCTGACTGCACTGAAGACTTCAGACTGCCAGAGGGCAGCACAACAACAACAAAATAAATTAGCATATTTATATCAAATTGTTGCATATGGTCAACTTCATGTGATCTTGGAAGAACGTATGTGTGCCTGTGAGCCTCAGTTCAAGTTGTCATCTCCAAACTGGGAAGTACAGTTGTGAAAATTAAATAAGGTCTCATTTTTTAAAAAGTTAATGACACTATTGAGTCTGAATTTTGTCTTTTCTTTGAGTGACGAATTCTTACTTTTATTTAACTGCTTTCTTATTCTAACTCACAGTCCTTCAGTTCACCCATCTGTGGTTGCAAAGTGTGAAGACAAAACAAAAGCCTCCATTGGTCCTAGGGGGCAAGTGCCACATTTGAAAACCTAGGGAAAGATTCTTGGGCTGAAACCAGGACTTGTTTATGCAATAAAGATATGGTGCAGGCATAATCTATGCTATGTCAATCCACCCACAAATGCAATTTGGCAAGAAGCAAATTAGAAAATTTCATCAAAACCTGGTTTTACTTATAGTTGCATGAATCTTAGTAAATATCACATTATAACAAGAGTCTACTGTGTGGAAGTGGAGACCATACTTTTCACCAGTATTTACTCTATAGTTCTTCCTTTTAGTACCAGAATATGCCTGTAGCTATGTATTTTAAAGAGTATATTTCTCAACTTCTCTTGCAGCTAGGTGTGTATATATGACTAAATTCAGCCCAACGATACTTGAAATGGAAATGACACTTTTTTCAGGTCACATCCTTAAAAGGTATATCCTTGCCTTCCAGTATTCCTTTACCTGCTCTTCCTTTTTAGAGAAATCAGATCCATAGATGAAAAACTAGAATTGAGAATAGAAGAGACACCCCACCAGCTCTGAACCACTCACTTCTCAGTAGTTTCACAAGAAAGAAAAAAAAGTCTCATTTAAGCCACTGTGATTTGAATATCTCATAGCAACATTGTCTATATTTTAATGAATACACTATTCATGTGAGTCAACTGAAAAACAGCAGCAAACAATGGTGGAAATGTTACCTTGTATATTTGAAGAAATACATCTGTCCATGCCCGTTTACTACAGGCTTCAAACATAGTCATTTCTATAACAACAGAACACTTTTCTTTAGGTACACAGGAATTCACAGGCATGGTATTAGTGGGAGACTTCAAAAAATAGAACAGTACAACGTTAATTAGCATATAAAGCAAACGCAAACCCCAAATTTTAACTACTTAGCATACAAATTTTTTTTCTTTTTACAAAACATTTGCATGCCCTTTTTATGGGAATAATCAAGAGCTCTAATTCCCCATGTGCTAATAGTAGAAACTATCAATACAGGTAACATGCTGGAGCACATAGTCTCTCATTTAGGCCATAGATTTATTCACTCAATGCATCTAGTAGCTTACTCTGTGGTAGAAACAGGAGCACAAGATGCAAAGTTCTTCTGAATGCTGTGCCCAGATGGAGTCACACCCCATGGATGAGGCAACAGGACCCCAGTACAGTGCCAAAGAACAGGGACACGTGGCTCTCCTACTCATGACACAGGGGCAAGGAAAGTGACACTGTCACAACTAAAGTAGAGTTGCCTCAAAACCTGCAGTCTCCTTAAAAACAATTCCCCTCTCAATATGCTTCCATAAAATTATCTGCATACTTTGACAAAGCTATGTCTTTCTTTTTAAATTTCTTTCTATGTTTTCTTTAAGCTGAAGAAGGGAGGTGGCATGTAGTGATGAAATTAAAGCAATATTTTCTTGAAAGACGTATTATAAAGTTTATTTTAAGAACAAAATTTACATAACCCCACCTCATTCTTCATTTATAAATTCTCCAAAGAAGGATTTTCTTATGTATTTTTAAAAACCATGTAATAATTTTTGCATAGGAACTCCGCAGAGATTTTTAGACAAATGTCCCCAAAAATGAGTTGTCCAGAAAGGCATGAGACTAAGAATATTTCATATATAAAAATCAAGAACTCTGAAATGTAATATTTTCACAAAAAACAAAGACAAGTACCCACAATAATAATTGTGTAGATTGTTGCTAAAAATAATGTTTACTTACCGTAATTTCAATCCACTTCTTATAATCTTCTGGTTCAAACAGAAATTCTGGCAGTATATGAGAAACACATCCTCCTTGAGTACTGCAATTTTTAAGAAAGCCCACAAATTATGAGAGTATAGCACTCATTATCTATATATCATGCACATTGACCTTCAGTTAAATAATTTCAATAGTCATATTTTCGTATTTATTGAATTTTTATTTTCAAATTTAAAACTTATATATTAATTTTTAGAACTTTCCTTAATAATGAATTGTCTATGAAGTGCCTATGTTATTTCCATTAGATAATTTGATCAATGAGAAAGAAGTTACTAAATGCCTGTAATCATCCTCATTAACCCTTATGTGCTTGGCTTCATCTTACAGTCAATGCAGCAACTATTTTATAGTTGCTATAAGATTACAAAATAGAAGAAAAATCTGGAAAAATTTTGAATATAATAAAACATCTAATAGAGAGATCATCAGTTATCTAATGTTTATTGAGTTTAAGCCTGAATATAAAAAACTTTAAACACAAAGTAATCTATTACATATTTTTCCTAAAGTGAATATCAAAAATTGTGGACTTTTTGATTCTGTATACTTGTGGCAGTATATCCTAAGCAGCAAGTATCTATTTATGTCATTAAATGAATTTATACACACATATTTATATGCGTATAATTTAACCACACTTAAGACATTATACATACTTTTTTCCTTGTTAAATTTCTTAAAATAATTTTATCAAGCTCTTCATATAAATGTCCATCACCCTCAGAACCACTGGGTAGAAATCTAGTACCCTTTTGACAAGTGTTTCCTAAAGGAACACTACTCACAAGTAAGTGTTTAACAGAGAAAATCCTACATTTAGTGCTCAACTCTGGAGATAATCTCAGAATTCACAGTCCTGTTGATTGCTGAGAAGTGGGGAAATGAAAAAGGAGAATAAAAGCTTAAAAGGATTCTGAAAACTTAAACCTTAAAGAAAGTGCAAATGAATAAGAAGAGATAAATAAGGAAAGGATTTTTTTTGGGGGGGGGGTTGGCACCCAGGCTGGAGTGCAGTGGCATGCTCATGGCCACCCCAGCATCTTCTGGGCTTGGGTCTCAGCCTTCCAAGTAGCCAGAACTACAGGTGCACTACCACGTCCGGTTAATTTTTGACTGATTGTAGACATTGTAGAGATGAGGTCTCGTCAAGTTGCCCGGGCTGGTCTTGAACTCGCGGGCTCAGGCAATCCACTCACCTCAGCCTCCCAAAGTGCTGGAATTACAGGTTGAGCCACCGAGCCCGGCCAGAAAGGAATTTTTATGGGGTGGAAGCAGTGACCACAGTGAAGTTTGACATGGCACTGGGACAGTACAAGCTAGCATAAAAAATTATACTGCCTACAAAAAGTTTCTTTGTTTGGAAATAAAACATTATCTATTCTCTTCAATTTTTTAATCCTCATGTACATTACACTTATGAGTCTTCATTGTCTTCAAATTAGTATAGTTTAAATAAAATCTAATTTTAATGTAACACTATTCCTCAGCAAGAATAGCCAAACTAAAGTCTGTGTCAGAAGGCTATGGGGCAATATTCCCCTTAGGATGAAAATCTGTGTAGTGAAACAAAGACATACAACTCAGAGACATATAAAGAAACAGGCATATTTCCTTATAACCAAAGCCAAGATAGGATTTCAGGAGAAAGTGATTACTTCTATCAAAAGCTACTGAGAGCTGAAGGAAAATTATTAGGAAACCATTAAAATGGAAGCTTCTTAATGAGGGAGACTACATGTCATTTATTTAAAAATTCCATAATGTCCGCTAGAGACCAGACCCTATGTAAAGTTGAGGATGAATAATGCGTTTTTGCATTGTAAAGGCTGACACTGTTATCACGACATTTCATTCTTTTTATTTTGAATCTATCTCAAGGCCCAACTTTATCAGTCCATAAGGTAGTATTTACTTTTGTCTTATCAATAGATTTTATGTCTTGTCAGTAGTTTTATAGAGAGTTGAAGTTCATAATTGACTAGGTTACACTTTTACATACTAGGTTTTCTAATTGAACATTTATTCTGATTTCACACTGAGTAGATCAAAACTAGATGTAATGAGTTATTAAATTCTAAATATAATCTCAAAAAGTTAGTTTTACTTAATCTCTAAAAATAAGTAGCTCATTTATTGCACAGATATTTCACTTGTACAAAAATCCTCACCCACGGTGCCATCAAATTTAAATGGGGAGACTTATAAAAATAAGTCCTCATCTAGAAACTTCCATTTTAAAAACAATTCTTCTGTTAGAAATGAATGAGTTTTAATTTTACTGCTTTATTATTATTTTAAATTTTAATACATTTATTTCTATGATGAAACATATGCACGTATCTTGCATTAATGACCCAATTTTATTAACCGTACTGCCACTTTCTAAATGTTAAATAATTTTATCACAGCCAACATATCCTGATAGGCATGTATTTGCTGATAAAGAGCAAATAAATCCAAGTGACTTGGCTTTAATGTCAAAATTATTCTTCCGAACCAGCATCCTCACACCATAAAATGTCAAAACAGAAATGACCCATGTTAATGTCAACACTTTGGGAGCTGTGCCAACAAGAATCCTACAAGAAAAACAGAGCAATCACAAGTACCACAGCTTAATAAGGCTATCACAAAATTGCTTGATTTCCACAGTATACATACCATATGAAATTGCTTAAGTATCTAAAGCTTCTTCTTTTATTTACAGTTAATATTTCATTAGATTTTAAGAGCACAACTAACATTCTGAAATAAACACATTCAAATTTTTGCCTTATTGAATTAGCACTAAGGATGGAATCCATCATTAAGCATCAAAAGTAGAAAGCAGTAAAATTAAAACTCCTGTACTTTCTATTTTAAATTTATAAAAATTCAAATAAAGTTTCCATTCTATCTAATAAATATGAAGACATAATTGATAAATACTGGCTTTCTGATTTTTCAAGTTAATAATACATTCATTTCTAATAAAATAATTCTTTTTAAAATAAATATTCTATTTCCATCATAGTGACATCACAAAAGTTAGTTTTCAATATGTCACAAGAGGTTAATATATTGGAATAACTTAAATAGATATTTTAACATATGAAAGCCTTAGACCATAGTTCTTTGTACTTAAACTAATAACAATAATCACAATAATCTATTATATTTCATTTAATGCACCTTTTATTATTTCTAATTCTTTTAGCAATCAAGTAAGTATGGGAATGATCATCCTAAATTTGGCAAATATTGAACTTAGAGCTAAGATAAGTGATATAATTTGTGCAAGGTCACAGGTGTACAGAAGAGCTGGAATATAAGCCTGAATTTGCTTTAACCCCAGTTCAGTGTACTCTTTCAGGATCACTTTTTAGAATGTTTCTTTGAAGTATTTTTCATTTTTAGGTTTAACTCCACTAAATAAGATGTAATAACTGTCATGTGTAAGTAAGAAGGACATAAAATTCTTAAAGACAAAATATATGAAAATCAAAAGTGGAATTCAATTTACCTATAAGGAGATGTGAATTGCTTTTTTAAGTATGAGGAGGACCCCAAAACTTGGAATTATTTTTTGGAGGGCAGGTTCCCTGTAGTATAATATAACATTGTAGTATAACTGCTAGGTAAGTGTTCTAGGAATCCATCAGCATCAGTGTAGCAGCTAGTGTTGTTGTAAGGCTGCGTTCAGTTCCAGTGAATTTGCTTTGGAAATTTTTTCAATGCGTTTGCCTATTTCGTGATGGCTGATTTATGAGTGCATCTGCCCACACCGCGCTGAGTGTTCAGCAGTTTTTAACCAAAAATGACACGACCCCTATGCTCCACCTTCCTTATTCACCAAAGTAACTGGTTTTTTAAAAAATTTGCTTCCCCGGATGAATAAAAGTCCTCAAAGGGAAACGTTTTGCCCATGTGGAAGAGGTGAAACAAAAAACAGCTGAAGCACCAAAAGACATTAAAATTGATGAGTTCAAAAACTATTTTGAACAGTGGAAAAAGTGTCTCAATAGGTATGTTGCATCACATGGAGAGTACTTCAAAGGTAACTGAAGTTAAACATGTAAGAATAAATACTCAATTCTTGTAAATAAATTCCATTTTGGGGGTCTCACCTCATATTTACTTTGGTGAATAGTTGTTTATTTAAAAATTCAATGGAATTTTTAAAAAAGAGCTATAGAAGTTTATATTCCTATGATATTTACTTTATAGTAATAATGTAGGGCACAAGATGTTTATATTCTGTTTCTGTTTTAGTTTTATACTATGAAAATTATAAATCAGAAGAAGTTTATTTTTTCAATGAAAATCACATCATAAATGTTTATTGATTATAACCAAATGAAATTGTATCAGATAAAATTAGGCAATGTAATGACAAGTTCAGGCTGCCATAACAAAATACCACAGGTTAATTAACTTAAACAACAGACATTTATTCTCTCAGAGTTATGGAGGCTGAAAGTCTAAGGTCAAGGTGCCAAAAATTTGGTTTCAGGGGAGGCATCTCTTCCTGGGTTGTAGCTGGCCACCTGCTTACTACATTCTCACATAACATTTTCTCTGTGCTCAGAAAGAGCAAGAGACAAAGAGGGCAAAAGGTCTGGTGTCTCCTCTTCTTATAAAGACATCAGTTCCATTGGATTAGGGCCCCATCTTTACTACCTCATTTAACTTTAATAACCTCCTTACAGGCTTTATATCCAAATAACAGTCATGTTGGGAGTTAGGACTTCAACATATAAACTTGAGATGGGGAACAATTCAGTTCATAACAGACATAAATGACAAGTTAGGACTTCAGCATATGAATTTGAGATGGGGGAGTGGGATTGGCAGTTGAGGGAAACTGCTAGGGGAGGGAGGGGCATACCTCATCAACAAGGGTACCTGCATAATCCATGTTTGTATACCTAACCCTGAATTGTACCCCACATCTTTATAATTTTAAAAAAGGAAAAAAAAGAATTTGAGATATGATACAATTCAGTCTATAATAGACACAAATGACAAGAAGCATATTATTGTAAATATAACCATACAAAATCTTTTGCAAAAGATAATCCAATTATGTAATATTGTTTCTAATACAAAACATACAGTATTGTACTGTTTGAATCATGTTACGCTACAAAGCTCATATGTTGAAACTGTAAATCCCAGTGCCTCAGAATGTGACTGTATTTGGAATTAGAGTCTTTTAAAGGGAGAACAACATAAAATAAGGTCACTAAATTAGTGCCAAATCAAATTAAGCTGGTGTTTCTATATGAAGATGAAATTTGAACACACAGCGAGACAAAAGGGGCATGTAAATACAGATTAAAGACCATGTGAGGACATAGCAAAAAGTGATCACCTGCAAGCCAAGGAGAGAGACCACAGATAAAACTAACCCTGCCAATACCTTGATCTTAGACTACCAGCCTCCAGAACTGTGAGAAAACAAATCTCCATTGCTTAGGATACGCAGTCTGTGTCATTTTGTTATGGTAGCCCCAGCAGACTAATATAGGTATGATGGAATAAATGCCTTAATCATTAAACTTCTTTTTAATAGCTCATAGTTTAATATTATAAATAAAGTTCAACGTTTAAAATTGACAGTACACACAACCTTTCTCCACCTTGATCCTCTCATTTGTTAGACTCTCTCATTTGCATTTTGGAATGCAAATCCTTAACCTGTTTTTCTTTTACCCCTAATTTTTATATTTTACAATATGTTCCTCATTTTTATAGTTTCAAGTTTCAAAGTCTTCACACAAACTCAAAAAGAAAAATCTCTGCGAAAGATGCCTGCACATGTATGTTTATCACAGCATTGTTCACAATAGCAAGAACATGGTACCAACCACGCTGCCCATCAAAAAGGGACTGGATAAAAAAATGTGGTACATATACATGATGGAATATTATGCAGTCATAAAGAAGGACAAAATCATGAACTTCTCAGCAACCTGGACGAACTTAGATTCCATAATACTGAGTGATGTATCACAGAGACAAAGAACTGTGTATCACATGTTCTCCCATATAAGCAGACCTTGAACAATTATCATAATACTATACAAAAAAAGGATTGGAAGTAGTGGGAAACTGCCAGGAGGGGGATGGGATTAGCGGTAGTGGGAATCTGTCAGGGGAGGGGAGCACACTTTATCAACAAGGATACCTGCATAATGAATATTTATATACCTAACCCTGAATTGTACCCTACATCTTTAAAATAAAAATAAAATAAAATAAAATAAAATTCTAATGAACATCTTCCCTGGATGTCAGAGATGCTGAGTGAATGAGATGTGGTTTCTGCCCTCAAGGTGATCGTAAATTAGTGGAATTTACTGACTCAAGGATAAAGCAGTGGAGTTGAAAACGATTTACATAATTTTCACACACTTGTGCTATTTTCCTTAACTGATACAATCTTTCTCTTTATCCCATTTGGAATGAGTGTAGAAGAATAGAGAGAAAATGCAAACTTGCATCTTCCTGTAACTTTATGACTTATAATAATTCTGTCGTGACTAAATTTCATACACACTCCTCTATGTAAGATGCACCTGGGAAAGTAAATACAGTTTTAATTTCAGTTTCTTTACATTCATGAAGCCATTTATCTAACTTTTGTATTTTGAATTTTATATTATGTGATAAAGAAGGGCCCTCCAATTGTAAAAGGCCTTTCAGAACCTGAATCAGATACACCTTCGGGTTTACATGAGAAAGGGGAGAACTGTTGTATCTGTACTTGCAGGTCTGTGACTGCATTTCTGGATTACTGCTATCCTTGGCAATACCCCCTCTCTCTTCCTGAAACTTATTAGTCATGTGAGCACATATTGCTGATGTCTGAGATGGGGATTTTGTGTCTCTTCTCTTAGCCCCATCAAGGACCAAGAGGTCTCCTATAACTGAATCAGTCACTCCCCAGTCTTCATATATTTGTCCTTTCCATTGTGACTTCAAGACCAGATATCTACCACCATTCTGTCTTATTCGTGGGGTTCCTCTAACACAGCAACCTCCATAACAGGCTGCCTGGGTCTTGACTCAGTCACCGTTGACTTAGAAACTTCTAGCTCCCTTCAACTTTTGGTTATTACTATGATAGTGAGAGCCTAAGAAATGAAAGGAAATATTTTGTTTTGCTCCATGTCAAGCTTTTAATACATAGTATAGGTAGAAACTAAAAAATCCTGACTTTCAAAGAAAAACCCGAGTGACAAATCTTTCATTTGTATTCCTGCTACCAGAGTCCTTTTCTTGCCCTCCAACCCCACTCCTGCTGGGGTAGGTGAATATCTTTGGCCAACTAGCAGATCCCATAAACAAAGAAACAAACAAGAAAAGTACATTAATATACTTCAAAATATATTAACCCTATTACATAAATAATTACAAGTAATAAATGCAATTTTGGTTTTATAGAAGCATGGAAGAAAAAGTAATAATACTGCCTATGAATGTGAGGCATTTCAGTGGACAAGCAATAAAAATTCACTATTCCTCTTCTCAGAACTTTAGTGAACATTGCTTTTCCATTTCTTAACAACTTGCCATTTAATTTCTACAGAGGAACACAGACATTACCATAGCAAGTATTTTTCTTATCATTTGTATCAACCACTTATAGAACTTTTCACGCACTTAAACTGCTTTATTATTAAAAGACTAACTATGCAGACTAAAAGTTCAGTATTTGTCACTTGAGATGACACTGACAGTAATCTGAGAAATTAAGCTTATTGGTTTAATTCCTTTTTTGCTCAGTGGATTTATATATTTGTCATCGATCCGAATTTTCAAAAGGGACCATGGACCAGAAGTGTCAGCATCATCTTGAAACTTGTTATAAATGTAAATTAGCATTTCAAACTCTGTGTGTAAGGGCCAGTAAACTGTTTTATCAAGTCCTCTCAGTGATTTGGATGCATTTTAAAGTTAAATATAAATTCCCTTAGATTACAAATCCAATAGATGATAAAATGCTAATTTTCTATTAACTAGTATATATTTTTCCAATGTGAGATATACACACACGCGCACGCGCACACATACACACACACAGTAAAAAGAAAATTAATATCAAAGTCCATCTATTTATCCATCTGCTTATCTACCCAAGCCATAATTACATGCTTAAATTTGCACATCCAGGCTCTTACACGAGAAAGTCCAGAAGTGAAGAATGTTGCAAATGAAGTTGAATCACCCTTTCATTGTTATCCACAGGTAAAGATTGACTTAAATTAATTCCAGGTGGCATTTTTCCACTCAGGTGGAGCAGTATATCATAAATTGTCTTATTGTACTTGGAAAAGTCATTTTGCCTGGAAAATTTTGGGGGTGATGAGGTCGATGAGTAGCATTGTACTTTATGCACCTCTCTATGAGAAAAAGGCATAAAATTAAAAACAATCTTAAAATGTTATGTGGAAAAAACATTTTCAATTCAATGAATAAATAATATTCTATTAAAATCAACTAAGTAAGAAATTCCAAAATACACTTCACTCAGCTACCTTTTGTTAGTCAAAATTAGATTTTTAAAATATTCCTAGAGATTTCTAGTATTTCCTTTCAGGAAACATCATTATCTAATGTTGCAATTGCCAAGTATGGAGTATTGGATTGTGAATAGATTGGATATGGAGACAGAGAACAGGAATTGAATTCTAAACTCATCACCTACTAACTGTATGAGTATAGCAAGTTATCTAAACTCAGTGAGTTCAATTTTGCACACCATACTTTGAAGATAATAATGTCTATAATGGTTTTCAAGGTAAATTTCAAACATTCATCACACATGTATATACAAAAATAGCTGCACACGTATTTTCTAAAAATTTGTATTTTAATGTTTAGAAGGGCACATCTTGCACGTTGACTTAATGAGCAGGGATTCTCATTTAAATATAATGTCCACAGATATTATATGTTATTCTGTTCTTTAAATAAGACACTGAAATCTCTACCACAATACTGTTGCACCAGGTTGTGATGCATGCTCATTTTTAATGATGTGAAAAAAACCCCGCTTATTCTTGCTATCTACAATTTATCAAATATCTCACACTCCACTGTCTAATTGTTTGCTAGCAATGAGAGTCACAGATGTAGCACTAACTTAGACTGATAAATAAAAAGTATCCAAGGAGCAGTTGTGAATGGCAGTTCTTTAGGTTGGTAAATAGGAAATTTTATAGCATAATACAGAATAAATACATTGTACTGAATAAGGGTTAGACTCCTATTGCTCAAAACCTGGCTATGCCGCTTACTATGTGATCTTATGTAAGTTACTTGACCGTTCTGTTCCTCAGTTCCTCATAAATGAATACAATAGGGCATGTATCCTGAAGTTACCAGCAAAGAAACAAATATTTTACAGAGAAAATTAACACCACTATAGGCCAAGATGAATGCAAATATAAGAAACAATAGGCAATAAAACACACACACACACACAAACACACATACACACGCGTGCACAGGGACCCCAGATATTATATTTGTAAAACACAGATTTTAAACTAACTATATGTGCTGTGTTCAAAATTGAGAATTTAGTCATTGAGCTATACATTATAAACAATTTAACCAAATGGAAAATTTAGAAATAAAAATTACAACAAATAAAATAAATAAATAAATGCATGAGCTAACAGAAGATTAAATCGAGTGCAGGCGGAATCAATGCACTGTAACATAGGACACAGGAGTATCCACACTGCACCATAGAGCAGCAAGTGACGGAAAATGCAGAAGAGTGAGAAAAAAAGGAGAGGAGCCAGAAAGAATGGAACAGTCAAATAATTTGAAGCAATATTGGTTAAGAACGTACGAAAACTGTCAATTAAAAGCCAAACTGCAGGTGGAAAAATGACTATGAACCCTAATAAGAATAATTACAGAGAAACTTATTCTAAGTACATCACGTTAAAGCTGCTGAATACTAAACATAAAACAATCCTAAAAGTGCTTCAAAAAAGACAATATGTTCAAAGCAGTAACATTTAGGATTTCAGACGATTTCTTCATAGAAACAGTAGAAGAAGAAAACAATATATCTTCAATAGCTGAAAGAAAATAACTGCCAACATGTCTTATTTTTTTAAAAATCTATAAAATTAGAATAAAGAAAAAAACACATTATCAGAAAGGAACTACATAAATTTGTTACTAAATGACTTAATTTAAAGATCTAAAGATAATTATTTGAAAAAATGACAATTATCTTACCTGCAAGATTAAAGAAGCAAAATGAATAAAGAACAGTATAATTAGTAAATATATAGGCAAATATGAACTGGTTAAACAGCAATAATTAAACAGAAGTAATACGAATATTAAGTCATTATTGTTTAACCACTCCATATTTGCCTCTATATTTATACATACATACATATATATAAGTGTGTGTGTGTAATTACAAAACACAACAGTATTAGCACATATCAGGAGAGAAAAAATGAATTAAAGTATATGTCCTTGCAACATAAGGGAAAAATAATAAAATATTAATTACTACATGATGCAATAAATTAAGAATGTATGCATTCATGTCTAAGGTAATCACTAAAAGAATAAGATCAGGAATTGGTTGCCAGCTCCAATTTCCATAAGGGGGTCTCCTGTATTTTCTAAGGTTTTTATAGTTTGAGATTTTACATTTAGGTCTTTGATCCATTTAGAGTTGATTTTTGTGTATCACCATAGGAAGGGGTCCTGTTTCAATCTTCTGCATGTGGTCAGCCAGTTTTCCCAGCAACATTTGCTGAATAGTTTTTTCTCTCTCCAATGATTGTTGGTGGAGGCTTTGTTGAGAAATTCGAGGTTTTGCTTCCAGAATCTCTATCCTATTCCATTATTGCATATGTGTGTTCTTGTACTGATATCAGGTTGTTTTGATTATGGTAGCCTTATAGTAAAGTTTAAAGTGTAGGAGTGTGATACCTCCCACTTTGTTTCTTTTCCTAAGGATAGTTTTGGCTATTCGTGGTTGTTCATGTTTCCATATGAATTTCTATATTATCATTTCTGGGTCTGAGAAGAATGATGTTGGTAATTTAATGAATATTATGCTGAATCTGTAGATTGCTTTGGCAGAATGGACATCTTAACAATGTTGATGCTTCCAGCCCATAAGCATGGGATATTTTTCCAATTGTTTGTATTATCTTTGATTTCTTTGAACAGTGTTTTGTAGTTTTCGTTGTAAAGGTCTTTCACTTCTCTGGTTAGGAAGATGCCAAGGTATTTCTGTTTGTTGTTGTTGCTATTGTGCTATTACTTGGTTCTCTGCCTGTTTGTTGTTGGTGTATAAGAATGCAACTGTCTTTTGCATGTTGATTTTGTACCATGAGACTTTGCCAAAGTCCTTTATCAGTGTAAGAAGTTTAATGACAGATTCTCTTGGATTTTCAAGTTACAGAATCATATCATCAGCAAAGAGAGATAATTGACTTCCTCTTTTCCTATTTGGATACCACTGATTTCCTTCTCTTGTCTCATTACTCTAGCTAGGACTTCCAGCACTATGGTGAACAGGAGGGGTGAAAGTGTGTAGCCTTGTCTTGTTTTGGTTTTCAGGGGAAATGCTTGCAATTTCTGTCCATTTAGCAATATATTGGCTATGGGTTTATCATAGATGGCTCTTACTATTTTGAGTATGTTCCCTCTATGTCTAGGTGTTCAAGGGCTTTTATCAAAAAGGGATGCTGGATTTTATTGAAGGCTTTTTCTGCATCTAATGATATCATCAAATTGATGAAAAGTAAAAGAAATCATCAAGAGAATTGGGAGACTGGGGAAAAATATTTGCCAACTATATATCTGACAAAGGCCTAACATCTAGGATCTACAAGGAACTCAAACATGCTGAAAAGAAAAAAAAAGCCCTATTACAAAGTGGGTAAAAGATATGAAT
This sequence comes from Cephalopachus bancanus, assembly GCA_027257055.1. Lineage (NCBI taxonomy): Eukaryota > Metazoa > Chordata > Mammalia > Primates > Tarsiidae > Cephalopachus > Cephalopachus bancanus. The sequence goes on along the minus strand of JAPVLO010001555.1, from coordinate 54,982 downwards.
AGACACTTCTCAAAAGAAGACATATGAGAAGCCAACAGATACATGAACAAAAGTTCAGCCTCACTAGTCATCAAAGAAGTGCAAATTAAAACCACACTGAGATACCACCTAACTCCAGTCAGGATGGCCATCATCAATAACTCACAAAAAACAGATGCTGGAAAGGATGTGGGGAAAAGGGAACCCTTCTACACTGTTGGTGGGAGTGTAAACTAGTACAACCTCTGTGGAAGACAGCATGGTATTCCTAAAAGATCTAGAAGGTGACCTTCTATACAACCCAGAAATCCCTCTTCTGGGAATATACCTGGAGGAACTCAAATCACTCTATGAAAAAGATACCTGCACACGCATATTTATTGCAGCATTATTCACAATACCAACAACATGGAACCAATTGTGCTGTCCATCAAAAGTGGACTGGATTAAAAAATGTGGTACACGATGGAATATTATGCTGCCAGAAAGAAGGACAAAATTATGAACTTTGCAGCAATTTGTATGGATATAGCATCTATAATATTCAGCGATCTACCACAGAAACAAAGAATTGAATACCATATGTTCTCACTCATTAGCAGATCCTGAACAATTATAATAATACTATAAGAAAGGGATTGGGAGTAGTGGGAAACTTCCAGGGGAGGCAAATAACATAAATAAGGGTACCTGATTTCAAATCAGGCAAAGTGGGAACCAAAGTGAGGCCTGAACTTTGCCTGTACAATGACCATTTGTATATCTTTTTTTTTTTTTTTTGAGTTGGGGTCTCACTCTGTCACCCAGACTGGAGTGCAGTGGCCGCTCCTGGCCACCGCAGCCTCGACCTGCTGGGTTCCGGCGATCCTTCCGCCTCAGCCTTCCAAGTAGCCGGAATTACAGGCATGCGCTACCACAACCAGCTGATTTTTTGATTTATTGTAGAGATGAGGTCTCGTGCCCAGGCGGGTCTCGAACCCGCGGGCTCAGGCAATCCACTCACCTCAGCCTCCCAAAGGCGCGGGATTACAGGTTGAGCCACCGAGCCTGGCTGACCATTTGTATATCTAATCCTGAATTGTACCCCACATCATTAAAATAAAAATAAATGAGAAAAATATAGTCAACTTCCAAGATTTTAGAAAATAAGTCATGAAATAAAAAAAGAAATATTTAATCAATTCAAGAGAAGACAAAGAAAAGAAACAAAATAAGCATTAAAAACAGAAAAATTTGACATTGTAGATTTAAATTCTAATTTACTATAATTACATTAAGTTTATATGACTCATAAGTGCAAGTTAAAATAAAGATAGAAAGAACAACAGCTAAAGAGAGGGTGTAAAAGAGACACAACTAAAGACATAGACAACAAGAAAATGTATGCAAAAATACGAAAAGTTCTATGCAGATATTAACCAGAAGAAAGTAATGCACCTATATTCATGGAAAATAAAGTATTATTCAAGGCACAAAGCACTACTAAGTATAAAGCAGGGCATTTCATAAGCATAAAAGTTTCAGTATACTATGGGGATGTCAAAATAACACATCTGAATGTACTTGGTAACAGCCTCAAAATGCATAAAGCAAAATTGATTAATATTTTAAAGTAAACCAAATATATAAATGTAAGGAAACATTTTAACAAATTTATCCTATTGATTAGGAAACAACTTAAAAATTATTAAGCAGTTAAATTATGTAAATAATACAGAAAATTGGGTTTAATGTAATTATGTAGAAAAGATCATTCAATAATATTAGTTAATACACAATTATTTCAAACTAGAATGTTTATAATAACTGATTAATGCTGGCCTATAAACAAATGTCAAATTTTTGAAGGAAATGGCCTAATCTTAATAAAAGTATGCTGCATATCAACAACAATTTCACCTCATATAAGCTTCTAAATTACCTTTGTAAAGTATATCACACTGAAAATCAGAAAATAATATGAATGGGTTGAAAAAATACTATGTATAGTAACATACAAAGTAGATAATGCCAAATTTAAAAGAAAATTTATTGTTCAAAAATTAACCACTTGTTTATTGTGAAAATACATTCCTACTAAAAAATAAAAATACAATTTATAACCTGACAGTTTCTATAAGAAGCATAGAGAGCCGGGCTCGGTGGCTCAGCCTGTAATACCGCGCCTTTGGGAGGCTGAGGTGAGTGGATTGCCTGAGTCCACGGGTTCGAGATCCGCCTGGGCAGCGGGACCTCATCTCTACAATAAATCAAAAAATCAGCCGGGCGTGGTAGTGCATGCCTGTAATTCCAGCTACTGGGAAGGCTGAGGCAGAAGGATCGCCGGAACCCAGCAGGTCAAGGCTGCGGTGGCCGGGAGCGGCCACTGCACTCCAGTCTGGGCGACAGAGTGAGACTCCAACTCAAAAAAAAAAAATAAAAAATAAAAATAATAAAAATTCACACCAAAAGATATATACTGAAATGTTCATAGTAACATAATTCATAATAGAAAAATCTAGGAACCAGACAAATAACTATCAAAAGGGGAATGGATCAAAAAATTGTAGTATACTTCAACAATTGCACAGCATTTAAAACAAACTACTAGTATATCCAAATATGTGTATGAATCACATAAGCATAATATTGAGCAAAAAGATTCAAGCACAAAGACATGCAAACTGTATGGGTCTTCTTTTATAAAGTTCAAAACCAGACAAAACTAAGCTATGGTATTAAAAGTCAGGAAAATAGTTGTCTTCTTAGCTGGTGGAAAGCAGTACAAAGAGGTGAGTGGGATTCAGGGATGCTATTTATTTTTCTCCTTCTTGATTTAGGTGAGGGCTACATAATATATTCACAAAGTAATAATTCTGTGTATATGCAATAGGGCAATATAATTATCAAAATTCAAACAAACAAACTCTAAAAAGGGTAGTTGTGTCCATTATACAGTAGAGATTTGATAGTATTATAAGGGTTACAAGAGGCTTCTTGGGTGTTGGTAGTATGATTGTTTGCACAGAGGCTTGCTCTATGAATAAACTGAGAAATTTAACTTGGTTTGTGGGTTTCTATGTGTACTGTTTTTCAGGATTTAAAAAGTCAAGAGGAAAGAGCCTGGGTCTTCAAAATCCCTCTAGCACATTAAAATTAACTTAAATTGACTAGCTAAAATGAGTGCCCAGAGGTTTGCTAGAGGAAAAAGGAAATATTAGTCATATAGCCTAACTGCCCATTGGGAGCTCAATTTATGATGCAAAAACTATACATTATTTTTTAATGTTTATGTGTATGCATATCCTACTAATGTGAACTTTAAGTAAAAATATAATAATTTAACAATATTTCTTTTCCTCTTGTATAAGTATTAAATAATTTTAAGTTTCTTTTTCAATTCTTTCTACTTTGGAGATTGAAAATATGCAGAAGTCTCTGTGTATTAATGATCAAGCTTTCCAGGTACAGAAACCACCCGCCACTATCACCAGCAAGTACACAGTAAAATGGCTAAGGAAGGAAACGCTTTTTAGAATTGTAAAACATCTCATTATTGTTATATTAGAGTGCAATAGTGAAAAGACCTCAAGGAATACAATCCTAATGAGTTATTATAACCACTTTTATTTTAATGCTTAGTTTAAATCTAAAGACAAGTTTCTATGACTTTGTTGGGCATTGTTGGCAGTATAAATGGGCAGGATGCCCAGAAATAAAGGTGACACTTTATTTTCATATTATTAAATTTATCAGTGAGTCTGCCAGGAACTGAAAGCTGCAAAGAGAAAAGCATGCTATGTGCTTTTTGAAAAGTCAAATGTTCCTGTATCATGCTGGGGAAACATCCTGAAGGAAAGACAAAATATTAATGAAATATAATTTGAAAATGTATTCTTTTAGAAATGAGTTTTAAACCAACTCCCTACTAACAAATAGTGGAGAATTGGTGAATATTATTAATGAAATCAGAAATACATAACACTATTAATGTAAGTATAATTAAAATTATTAATAATGGCTACCATTTACTGGACACTTGCTAGGACCTAAGGTCTATTCCGATATGCTTTAAATGTATTACCTATTACATATTACAACAACCATATAAATTAGGTATTATCATTATCTCTTTTTCACTGATGTGTAAATGGAGGCAGAGAAAATTTTTTTTTCGTGTTTTAGATGCTATCGTTACAAAAGATAGACCATTACATTGGTACACTTGATTTTCTGTGCAGATCTGTGCAGGTTTGTGAGATTATTCTAAATGAGAGGTTCTAGGATGAAATAATGTTTTAGAGCAATTTAAGCCTTTCTTCTTAAGCTTCTTGAATGGCATTCTAGTATGTGCTATTGGTGTGCAGCTTGAGTGGAATCCTGGGATAGCACCTAATATGTACTGCAATTACTTTTCTCGAATGAAGTGGACTTTCCAGTATGATTCCAATGACTCTATGGTCCGTTGCCTAGAGATCTTCCCAGTGGTGCTTAAAGAAAACGTTATTCCCTCATTTCAACCAACTTGAAGTGAGTAGAGTGTAACATTTTGTCCATTTTCTGTGATGATTTTTGAAACATAAATTGTGTTTTCTTATCTTCTTTAATGGCTACTTCCATCTTTTGATGATTTGGGGAAAGACTGAAAAAAAAAATCTAAGGGTCTCTAGGAATTGAAAATAGGCTAACATATAACATCATTAATCACAAGAGAAATGTAAATTAAAACCACAATGAAATATCACCTCACACCCGTCAGATTGACTATCACAGAAAAGATAAAAATAACAAGTGTCAGTGAAAATGTGAAGAAAAAAGAATGCTTGCAATCTGTTGGTGGAAATGTAAATTAGTGTAGCCATTATGGAAAACGGTATGGAGGTTTCTCAAAAACCTAAAAATAGCATTACTCCATTTATAGGTATATATTCATATGAAATCAGTATGTTGAAGATGTGTCTGTACTCCCATATTTATTGCAACATTATTTATGATAGCTAAAGTATGGAATCAACCTATCAATAAATGAATGGATTTTAAAAATGAAATACCCTTCAGCCTTATAAAAGAAAAAAAAACTTGTCATTTGTGACAATATAGATGAATCTTTATTTATTTATTTATTTTAATTTTTTAATTTTTTTTTAATCAATAGTTTTTAGTATGATATTGTGGGGTACAGTTAAGGGTTAGGTATACAAATATGCTTCGTTCAGGCACCCTTGTTGATAAGAGGTGTCTCCCCATTCCCAGACATATATTTACTACCATTAATCCCATCTCCCTTCCACCCCCCCATAGTTTCCCACCACTGTCAGTCATTTTCTTATAGTATTACATTAGATGTTCAAGGGCCACTATATGAGTGAGAACATGTGATACTCAGATCTTTGTTTCTGTGAGAGATCACTCAGTATTATAGACTCTAGTTCCATCCAGGTTGCTGCAAAATTCATGATTTTGTTCTTTTTTATGGCTGCGTAGTATTCCATCGTGTATATGTACTACATTTTTTTCATCCAGTCCTCTTTTGATGGACAGTATGGTTGATTCCAGGTTCTTGCTATTGTGAGCAATGCTGCGATAAACATACGTGTACAGGTATCTTTTTTATAGAGTGACTTGAGTTCTTCAGAGTATACTCCCAGTAGGGGTATTGTGGAGTCATATGGGAGGTCAATATTTAGAGCTTTTAGGACTTGCCATACTGTTTTCCACAGAGGTTGTACTAGTTTGCACTCCCACCAACAGTGTCGAAGTGTTCTCTTTTCACCACACCCTCTCCAGCAGCTGTTATTTTTTGAGTTATTGATAATTGCCATTCTGACTGGAGTTAGGTGGTATCTCAGTGGTTTTGATTTGCATCTCCCTGATGATTAGTGAGGTTGAACATCTTTTCATGTGTCTGTTGGCTGCTTGGATGTCTGCCTTTGAGAAGTGTCTGTTCAGATCTTTTGCCCATTTTATAATGGGGTTGTTTGTTCTGAAGAATAATATGCTGAGTGAAATAAACTAGGCACAGAAAGACAAATATCACATAGTTTCACTTATATATGTTATCTAAAAAAACATAACCTCATAGAAGCAGAGTAGATTGGTGGTTATCAGAGGCTGGAGGAGGGGGGGACTGGGGAGATTTTGATCAAAGTATGTAAGTTGCAATAGACAGGAGAAATAAATTATCATTTTTAAGGTGATTGATATGCAAATTGGCTTAATTCAATCATTCCATGCTTTACATATATTTTTATACCATAATACTGCTGGGTACAGCATTATTATATATCATTATAATTTGTCCAAAAAAGATAAAATGAGTCACCTAATTCATTTGCTAGATCCTAAAATATTTTTAGGAAGAAAAATCACTGTAAATTGAAAAATATGAGTTAATAAGAGTTTCCATAGCCTTAAAAATAAAACAGACTAAGAATCAGTAAATAGAGAATCCCCTCAAATAACTTTTTAGGCTTTTGCTATTCTACCTGAATATCTCAAAAATTAACAAATGAACTGAGTCTTATTTTCTTTTACAGCTGCAAAGTGGTGTTTATAAAGAGTGAAATTACTTGAGATGCATAACAACAAAACAGCATTTCTGACAACCCCCAATCTTCAGGGTCAAGAAAAGTGATGCACAAGTGTGTAAAAAAATGCTTCAATAATGTTGTGGGGAAAAGAAAAAGTCACTTGATACCCACACCATAATCCACAATGGATTCCAGTTTTCCAAATAATACATCTTGTGGATGACTCTCCAGCTGGGGTTCATGGGCATACAATGCCAGGCAATTCCACTCTTTAGCATGTATTGCACTAGAATTCATGGCTTACCCAGGACTTTAAGTTTCATCTGGTGTGAAGTACTAGAACTAGCCTATAAACATTAGGATTATATAGCACTCTTCAGTTTCAAACAATTGTATTTTTCTATTATTCTAGATTCAAGGAGTACATGTACAGGCTTGTTTATATAGGTATATTGTGTGACGGTGAGATTAACACTTCTTGAACTGATATACCTAATCATAGGTAACTATAGCGTTCAGCCCAAAGCAAAAGTCAAAACTACCAAATGGTGGAGTTCATGTCTTTAAGTGTTAAAATTTTCTAAATCTTAGTCTGATCCTCCAATAATTGAAAAGAGACGCAATGCCTAAAAGTACTCAGTTCAAATCCTGATTCTGCTATTTAGTAGCTGTGTGACCTGGGAAAGTTACTTATTCTCTTTCTGCTTCAGCTTTTCATTAGTAAAATGAGGATAATAATGGTATCTACATCAAAGAGTGGTAGTAAAGAGCAAATTAGTTAATATCCCAGAGCATATATAATGACGTCTTGTACATATTCAGAGATTAATATATATCAACCATTATTATTAACAGAATATCATCACAAAATATTTTTTAAAGGAACAAAGTAAGGGAGATATTGCAAAACAAGTTTTGTGGGGTATGGACCACAAGAAAACAATGATGAAAGCAATAACAAAAATTATGAGTCATTAAGATAAGACTATAAGAAGATAACTGGAAGAACAAAACTGCTGAAATATATGAGATGGAAGGGCAACTTTCTGTTCTGGAAAATAAATTGAACATATGTGTTTATCTTCTCTTCCTCTCAAAATATTCTTGAAATGCCAGAAAGACTGAAGAAAAAGAATGAACCTGTAACAACATTGAAATTGGGAAAGGAACCATTAGTATACCTGAAACTTTGAAGAATATCTATAAGACAGAGAACAGATGGAATTCTATTGAGGAATAAATCAAAATGATGGACAGCATAGCAATAGACTATTGAAAGGAAGTCATTTTTCCTAGAAGAACATAAGAGAAGCTTCAAGTTTAGAGAGGCTTCAAGTTTAGAGTTGGCAGATACAGAGGGAGGAAGTGACACATGGTACAATAATCACAATGATTAATAGAAGTACTGTATATGGAAAAGCTAGGCTTGATCACCTATCCTACAAAATATTTAAAGAGAAACTGACAACAGCAGACATAGCTAAGAAAAGTTAGAGATCTCTCAAAATAAATCTCCAGATACCTGGAGCTAGAAGGCACCCATAATGGATGCTCATACTCTAGAATTAATTCCCCCCTTACTTTTGCGTTGTGTTGGGTGTGGCTTTATGCCCTGCTCTTTATTTTAAAATAAAGAACTTTGTTTTCCTGGCTGTTCCACTTACTTAAGGCTTTTCTCTGCTTTCTAGTTAGGGAAAACATTTAATGGAAAAACAGACCTGCACAGTGACCCAAAACTCTTATCTCATGCTTAGATCTACAATCAAATCTTTCATTCATACATATGAATGATAACAGAAAGTTGGAGATATTGAAAGAAAACCATGAGCTGGAAAAAAGAAAAAGAATAAAGAACTGAGGAGAGATGAAATAATTCTGAGAAAAATAAAATTAAGGGAAAAGCTCAAATTGTAAAAAAAGATATTTGATAAAATGTGCATCCATAAAACAAAACAGACTGTCATTATTAAAGACAAAGATATTAATACGAAAGGAAGGAAGTGAGGAAGAAAGAGAAAGTGAGGGAGGAAGGGAAGAGCTGAATGTGAGAAAAAAGACAAGAGAAGAAAGAAGAAAATAAAGAATAATGCAGAGTTCTTACAAAGCAAAACTAAAAATGCCAATTTTAAAATTTTATGTAAAACTAGAAGAATAAGTAAAGGACAGCTACAAGTATAAAAAAGTACAAGACACAAAGAGATGGAAAACAACATAATTGTGAGGGATATAAAGGATTAGTCCAGCAGGTCCAGCATCCTTCTAACAGAAGATTTAAGAAGAGAAAACAGAAAAAACCAGAAGGAAAGAGGTAGCAGAAAAGAGACAGGGAAGAATCATTAAAAGATTTCAAAATGAGGTACTAGGAGATCCAAGATGGCCACCATGGAGCAGCAGACTGGCACCACTCTCACTGAACAAGTAGAGAGCAGGGACCAAGCTGACAATAAACAAAGAAACCCTGAACACTTTCGGATGGGTGAAGCACCCTGTACCCAAAAAAGGTCTCTTGGCACAGATAGAGACCAGAAAACTATGGTAGATGCAGAAGTCCTAGTGTCCCATGCCCCACCATGCACCCAGCTCATGCATGAACTGAAGCCCTGCCTAGCAAACAAGAGTGGGTGAATGTACCTAAGATGCTTTGGGTTCATTTACCCCCTCCCAGCCATGCATAAGTTGGTCTCACACAGGAGAAGTCCTGGTCAGGGCACGGCGGTAAGAAACTGGACCCCAAGCAGAACCTGGGGGGTGAAATCCATGCTGGGTCAGCAGCTATGAATGTAGTTCTGGCTGACTTACAAGCAGAGAAAACCTACCAGCAGAGTGAACCTCATTGGTGCCTAGCTTATCTTTCCAGCTAGATCAGGAAGAGTCACCTTTAAGCCCTGCATGCTACAAGTTGGATACCCTCCTCTTTCCCCCATGGCAGGGAAATTACTGTTCTTTCTTTCTTTCTTTCTTTCTTTCTTTCTTTCTTTCTTTCTTTCTTTCTTTCTTTCTTTCTTTCTTTCTTTCTTTCTTCCTTCCTTCCTTCCTTCCTTCCTTCCTTCCTTTCTTTCTTCTTTCTTTCTTTCTTTCTTTCTTTCTTTCTTTCTTTCTTTCTTTCTTTCTTTCTTTTTCTTTCTTTCTTTCTTTCTTTCTTTCTTTCTCTTTCTTTCTCTTTCTTTCTTTCTTTCTTTCTTTCTTTCTTTCTTTCTTTCTTTCTTTCTTTCTTTCTTTCTTTCTGTCTTTCTTTTTCTTTCTTTCTTTCTTTCCTCCTCCCTCCCTCCCTCCCTCCCTCCCTCCCTCCTTTCTTTCTTTCTTTCTTTCTTTCTTTCTTTCTTTCTTTCTTTCTTTCTTTCTTTCTTTTCCTGAATTTTATTTTTTATTGGTGTGCAGGACATGGGATGGGAAACTGTCACCTTATGGTATGCGTTCCTCCCAGGGAATGTCCATTCTAATCTTCCTGGGGTTGTTTGTGGAATTTTTTCTTCTTCTTAGAGCTGCTCTTGCTGCCAGCAGCTTCTTCTGGTCCACTGCTGACTGGCTCTTCCTTGGAAGATAACTTCTACTTTTTCTTGGAGACACTCCTGTTGCCTGCCTCTTCAGGATCACTAGCTATTTCTTCCTTGAGTGAGAATTTCTTCCTCTTGGGAAGACTTGTGCTGCCAGTTGTGCTTTCAAGATGATTATTAACCAATTCCTCCTTGGAAAAAGATTTCTTTTTCTTGGGTTTGGAGAAAGAGAAAGATGAATTTCCATTCCATTCTCCTGAGGAGCCTCCTGAGGCTTTTGTTTTCTCTTCTTTTTGTGTTTTTCAGCAATCTCCTCACATTCCTCTGGAGTACTACTGCTGTTTCCTGGAGATCCAAGGGCAAACGCAGTCAGTCATTTCTTTTCCTTCTTCAAGTGTTTCTTCTCTGGTTTCTCCAGCTTCCTAGTAACCTCAGCAGTAGCTTCCTCTACCTGAACCATTGTTTCCTTCATGACACCCAAATTCTTTCATGGAATCTCCCCAGTCTCACAGAAGGACAGCTGTTCCTCAACTCATTCTCAAAGCCTCTCCCCAAATACACTTGAGGGCACCTCAGAGAAGCAATCGGTTCATGAGGCAATACTGCATTTGTTTGCCTGGTATCAGATGTGGTCTGTGTTCTTGGCAGCTGCTTGGCCAATGAAGGTGGAGTGGAAAATGAGTCCATATATTGGTGTGTTACCACTTGTCTTCAGGGATCTGGAGAGTTGGTCCCTTTGCTGGGCCCTGGGAATCACTCAGACACCAGGACTGGTCATCGAAATTACTGTTTATTCAAGAGCAGAGTGTGGACTTGAACAGAAAGGGAACAACATGAAAGACACTTGATGACTTTCTTGATGGGATGGTTTCAGGGCTACAAACAGCAGACAGCAAATTGGGGAAGGGTTCATTTCCCCATGGACTCTCCATAAAGTTCTGGCAGCAGTGGTTGCTGCCTCCCTCCCTCTCTCACTGAGTGACCTATATTGAACCACAGGGCCCTAGTCAGTGAGTAGCTTCAGAACAATAATACCAAAAGGAATAACAGAGAGGGAAGAGAGGTTTACCACAAATGAGGAAAAATCCATGAAAAAATACAGGCAACCTAGAGTACTAAAAAGGCAGCACCTGAAAAATCAGCTATCAGAGGAAAAACAATGGAAACTTCCCAAATAATCTGCTCCACATGAAAGTCACAGAAATCAAAGTTTGGATGACTAAAATGACCAGAGAGAACCAAAAGAAATTATAAGTGAAACTCACTAAAGATGAACAGGAAGTGAAAGCAGAGTTGGCCAATTACTGAAAAGCCTATTCTGAAATAATGGAAATAAAGAACTCCATCCTGGGAATCATAAACAAAGTAACAAGCACAGGGAGCAAGATCAACTAAGCAGAGGAAATAATCATAGAGCTTCAAGACCAAAATATGGAATTAACCCAGTCTGTCAAAAACATAGGGAAAAAAAAGCTCAGAGAGATGGAGCAAAGTCTCTGAGAGATGTGGGACCAGGTCAAGAAATCTATGCCTGATTGGTGTCCCTGAATCAGAAAGGGAAGCTGAGAACACCATGGAACAAACATTCCATGAGACCATCCAAGAAAACTTCCCACATCTTGTTAGAGTCAACCTTTCAAGCACAAGAGATTCAGAGAACCCCTGCAAGGTATCACATGAGAAGACCAATCCCAAGGCACATAGTAATCTACTTCCATAAAGTAAGCATGAAAGAAAAAAATCTTAAAGTCAGCAAGAAAGAAAGGTCAGACTACATACTGGGGAAGACTCATCAGAGTTATCTGCAGAAACACAAGCCAGAAGGTACTGGAGTACAATCTTTAATATTTTTAAAGATAAGCAATTGAAGCCAAGAATTTCTTACCTTGCCAAGTTGTGCTTCATCAGTGAGGGAGAATTAAAATCCTTGCCACACATTCAATCTGTAAGAGAATATGCCATCTCCAGACCAGTCCTTTAGGAGACACTTAAGAATTTCTTGAACATAGAAAAAGAAAGAACAGTCCTAACCGTCACAAAAGTATAGGCAAGCAGTCAGCAGAGCATACAGAACACTCACAAAAATGAAAATACACACATATATAAATGCAAAAGGAAAAAAGCAAACTTTTAAGAACCATATGACACGGATAAACTCCCACATTTCAATAATAAATTTAGAAGTGAGTGAACTAAATGTGCCACTAAAGAGACACAGAGTGGCAAACTGGAAATAAAGAATAATCATCTAACATTCTGCTGCCTCCAGAAAACTCATCTCACTGCAAAGAAACCCACAGGCTCAAAGTTGGGGGCTGGAAAATGGTCTTTACGGCAAATAGAAAACAGAAGAAAGCAGGAGTGTCTCTTTAGATATCAGACAAAGCCAACTTCAAATCATCAAATGTTTAAAAGGACACAGAAGGACACTAAATAATGATAAACAGCTCAATCCACCAGCAAGAAATATCTATCCTAAACATATATGCACCAAACACAAGAGCGCCAGGTTTTATAAAACTACTAAGTAAACTAAGAGAGGACATTGACTTTCACATGATCATAGCTGGAGACCTAAATGCCCCACTAACAGCTTCAGATAGATCATTGAGGAAAAAAATCAACAAGGAGATCTAAAACCTTAACTTGACATTCAATCAAATGGATTTAAAAGACAACTACAGAACACTCCACCTTCATCTACAGAGTATACATTCTACTCACAAGCACATGGAACATACTCCAAGATCCATCACATTCTCAGACATAAATTAAGAAGGAACAAATTTTAAAAGATTGAAATAATACCACGCATCTTCTCAGATAACAGTGGAATATAAATAAATATCACAATCAATAAGATCTCCCGAAAGATACAAAGACATGGATACTAAACCAAATGCTATAGAACAACTTCTGGATCAACGTGAAAATCAAGAGAAATAAAAAGATTCCTGGAAACAAATGTAAATAAAGACACATCTTATCAGAATATGAAAGCAGTGTTAAGAGAAAAATTCGTAGCATTGCATGCACACATCAAGAAAACAGAAAGATCACAAGTATCAGCCTAACATCACACCTAAGGGAGGAGGAAGCAAGATTGTTTAAATACTAACTTCAGCAGAAAAATCCAGATCACCAAGATAAAATCACAATTGCAGAATGTAGAAGACAAAAATACCATATAAAAGATCAACAAGACAAAAGCTGGTTCTTTGAAAGAATAAATAAGATGGACAGAACTATGACCAGACTGACTCAAAAGCAAAAAAGAGAGAGAGAGAGAGAGAGAAAGTCCAAATAAACAAAATTAGAAACATAATAGGCAAAGTCACAACTGGTCCTGAAGAAATTCAAAAGATTATGAGATTACTACAAACACTTGTATACAAATAAGCTCAAAAATCTAAAGGAAATGGAAGACTTTCTGACATCACACAACCCTTCAAGGTTGAAACAAGAAAAAATTGAAACTCTAAACAGGTCAATAACAACCCAGGAAATTGACTCAGTCTTATGAAATCTCCCTGCCAAAAAAAGCTTGGAACCAGATGGCTTCCCAATTGAATACTGGAAGATATACAAGGAGAAGCTGATACCAATTTTATTGAAAGTATTCCAGGCAATCGAAAACAATGGAATTCTCTCCAAGTCATTTTATGAAACTGACATCATACTGATACCCAAACCTGGCAAAAGGCTTAGTAAGGACAGAGAAGTACAGGCCAATATCTTTGATGAACATAGTGGCAAAAATTCTCAACAGGATTCTAGCAAATCAGATCCAACAACACATCTCAAGGATCGTCCACAGTGACTAGGTGGGCTTCAATCATGTGATGCAGGGCTTGTTCAAAATTTACAATACCATAAATGTAAATCAGCACACTAAAAAATATAAAGTCAAAAACCACATGATTATCTCATTAGATGCCTAAAACGCATTGAACAAAATCCAGCATCCCTTCCTGATAAAAACCCTTGAGCACCTAGGTACAGAGGAAACAATCTTCAAAACAGTAAGAGTCATCTATGATAACCCCACAGTCAACTTTTTGCTCCATGGGCAGAAGCTGGAAGCATTCCCCCTAAGAATGTGGACAAGGATGCCCCCGCTCACTCCTCCTGTTCAACATTGTGGTGGAATTCCTAACCAGAGCAATCAGGCAAGAAAAGAAAAATCAGGGATATCCCAATAGGAAAAGGGGAAGTTAAGCTACCCTTCTTTGTGGACAATATGATTCTATACCTTGAAAATTCTAGGGAGTCTATCAAAAGCCTCCATCAACTGACAAAGGACATTGGTAAAGTTTTAGGTTACAAAATCCAATGGGCAAGACAGTTGAATTTCTATACACCAGCAACAAGCAGACAGAGATCCAAATAAAAAGCATAATACCATTCACAATAGCCCCCAAAATGAAATACCTTGGCAACCACCTAACCAAAGAAGTGAAAGATTGTTACAACGAGAACTACAAAACACTGCTCAAAGAAATCAAGGATGACACAAACAAATGGAAAACATTCCTTGCTCATGGATTGGAAGAGACAATATTGTCAAGATGTCCATCCTACCCAACAGCAATCTACAGATTCAATGCAATATCCCTCAAATTACCAGCACCATTTTTTTCAGACCTGAAAACAATACGGAAATTAATATGGAAAAAGAGAAGAGCGCAAATAGCCAAAACAATCCTTAGCAAAAGGAACAAAGTGGGAGGTATCACACTTCTTGTCTTTGAAGTTCATTGCAAGGCTATAGTAAACAAAACAGCCTGGTATTGGTATAGAAATAGACACATAGACTAATGGAACAGGACAGAGATTCTGAAAGCAAAAATACAGTCTCTCAACCAACTTATATTCTACAAAGCTACCAATAACAATCACTGGGGAAAGAAGACCATATTTAGCAAATGGTACTGGGAAAACTGGCTGACCACATGCAGAAAAACTGGACCCCTACTTATCACCATATACAAAAATCAACTCAAAATGAATCAAAGGCCTAAATGTAAAACCTCAAGCTATAAGCATCTTAGAAGAAAACTTAGGATACACCTTTATGCACATTGGAGTAGGCAACAAATTCTAGACCAAGTCCCCAAAAGTGAATGTCATAAAAGCTAAAAATAGACAAGCGAGACCTCATCAAACTGAAAAGCTTTTGCACAGCAAAAGAAATCATGAAGAGAGTAGAGACAGCTCACAGAATGGGAAAAAATATTTTCAAATTATGCATCTGAAAAAGGTCTAACATCCAGGATCTACAAGGAACTCAAAGGAAGTGAAAGGAACAAAACAAACAATACCACTAAAAAGTAGGCAAGGGAATGAATAGACACTTCTCAAAAGACATGTGAGCATCCAATAGACACATGAAATATCTCAACCTCACTGATCATCAGAAAAATGCAAATCAAAACTACAATGAGATACCACCTAATTCTGGTAAAGACAGCTATCATTAATAAGTCAAAAAACAACAAATGCTCTATGGATGGGGAGGAAAGGAATCACTTCCACACTACTGATAGGAGTGCAAACTAGTTCAACCTCTATGGAAAGCAGTGCAGAGATTCCTACAAAAACTAAAAATTGACCTTGCATACTATCCAGCAATCCCTCTCCTGGGAATATACCCAGAGGAACATAAATTTGTTCTACTAAAAAGACACCTGCACATGCATGTTTATTGACACACCATGCACAATAGCAAAAACATGGAACCAACTCTACTGCCCATCAAAATTGGACCGAGTAAAGAAAATGTGGTATGTATATATGATGAAGTATAATGGAGCTATGAAGAAGAACAAAACCATGGACTTCACAGCAAATTGGATGGAGTTAAAGACCATCACATTAAGTGAATTATCACAGACACAAAGCTATGAATACCACATGTTCTCACTTATAAGTGGGCCTTGAACATTAGTCACATTAGCACAAGAGAAAGAATAGCAGTCACAGGGCACTACTAGGGGAGGAAGGGGATGAAGGAGAGTGAAGGGCATGTAACAACACAAAGTGTACCTGGTGCTATACCAAGGGGAGTGAGGGCCAGTTAGAAGCACAGACTTCATATGCATGAAGCCCATTTATGTAGTTAATTCTCACTTGTACCCCACATTCCCATAATAAAATAAAATAAATAATAAAATAGATTTCAAAATGGAAGTCCAACTAAAGTCAAGTGGGTTGAATAACTGAAAAAAATCCCCAAGCTCGAATTTTATTTCAATAGCTTGCAGAATATGATAACAGCAGAAATAAGGGAACCATAAAAGAACCCTGAGAGACTGAACACATTACTTCCAAAATATAGCATCAGACTTCTCATCAGAAACACAAAACAATTCCAAATGATAGAGTAGTACAGGAGACACTGAGGAGGTGATTTAAAAGCTAGCAACAATACATGACTTGGAGGTCTTTTCTTAGCCTGAGAGTTCATGATTCACAAATCTTACATCAACAAATGGCACTGAATAACACTATTACCTAGACAAAGTAAATTTTATTAAAAGTTTTTTGATTATGGGTTAGAAAGTACTCGTACTTCCCCAAAACTGCCTTTCCTCAGGCAGTACCCAAGGATATGGGCTGTTTCTCACTTAACAAAATAGTAGTTTTTAAACTATGACAGCACTCAACTCCGTCAAGAAACAACCAAGCTGACAATGCATCTCATTAGTGGGGATATAATATAGAATACTTGCTAGAAAGTCATCCAAGAATGTATTATAAGAGTTTTTAAAGAATTATATGCTATCTGATGCAGTGATCCCCCTTCTGAAAAACTGTCTGTGTAGTATTGAAAAATGTCTGCTACCATTTATGAGCAAATGTATTCATCTCTACATTACTTAGATTAACAAAAATATACCAAAAGAGCATAAGTAAATTCCCAACAATCAATATGAATTGTCAAGCAAATAATGATGACTGTATCCAATAGCATATTATACAACAAATTAGTAGTCACTATTATAGTAAAAAGTATGTACAAAATGAAAGCCAAAGTCTCAAGCTCTATTAAAAAATGAGAAATGGTTGCTCAGTAGCAAAAATTCTAGGATGTGGCCAAAATGGAATCAAGAGATACATTTATAGACCTGAAAATAATTAAGCATACAATTCAAGTTTAAAGTATAATTTACCAAAAAAAATCACTATTATGATTTAGAAAATACAGAAATGGAAAATTAATCCAAGAATGTATTTATTATTATGAAACAACTGCTGACACCTATAATCAAGAAAAAATAAAGTTACAATTATAAATGAAGAAAGGATTATAATTGCATAAAGGAAATTTTAAAAACAGACTACTAGTCATAACTGTTGAATAACAAATTTTACATGCTCAATCAAAAATTTCTTCTAAAATAAAAACAAATCTTAACATTTAATCCAAAGTAGGTAAAATTTTCAGTAGAATAATCAACAAAGCAGAAAACTGAATAGTGTTAACAGAATAATTCTCTAAAACATTATCTAGAGACATATGATTTTATAATGAAAATGTAAATTTTTAGGGTATCTGCTACATTAATTTTCCTATAGAAGGGACAAAGATGAAATATTAGCCAATTCATTCCAGGATGCTGAAATTGTCCTATTAATTTAAAAAAAACTGAAAAAGATACCATATAGAAAAACTATAGACTTAGTTTAACCTAACTTACTTTTTTTTTTTTTTTTTGGAGTTGGTGTCTCACTCTGTTCCCCAGACTGGAGTGAGTGCAGTGGCCGCTCCCAGCCACCGCAGCCACAACCTGCTGGGCTACGGCGATCCTTCCGCCTCAGCCTTCCAAGTAGCTGGAACTACAGGTGAGCGCTACTACACCCGGCTAATTTTTTGATTTATTGTAGAGATGAGGTCTCGCCAAGTTGTCCAGGCGGGTCTCGAGGCCGCGGGCTCAGGCAATCCACTCACCTCAGCCTCCCAAGGTGCGGGATTACAGGCTCAGCCACCGAGCCCGGCTAACCTAACTTACTTTTGAATACAATGCAGAAATTCTAAATGTAGCCAGTACCTTTTGAGAAAACAGGTAGAAAAGTTGTGAGAACCCACTACAATAACAACATTATAACAAATGAGGGCCTAAACTGTATAAATTAGCAACAGAATTAAGTGACTGAACATAATCAAAGCAGTTTAAATATTTTAAACATGCTGAGTAATAAAACAATATATGAAAGATGAGAGGTAAATGTAATGTCAAAGAAGAGATCATATCAAAGAAAAGTGAGCCCTCTCTGTTCCATTATCTGTCTATCTAACCATAATATCCATCTAGGGCTGATAGTCTATTTGCACAGAAATGTATAGTTCCCAAACTTTTCAGGTTTAAAACAGTTTTCCTACCCATGGTTTGCCATTTCTTATTTCACAGACAAGGAAACTGAGGTACAGAGATTTTCAGTACTTGCCTAACCCCATCAGTTGTTTAGAAGCAGTTTTAAAGGACATGTATACTAAAAAATTTATATTTACATCTTTTTACTGTTCTTAATAAACCCCTCATAATTTAGCAGATTAAAATAAATTACTTAATGTCATGTTTCACTTAGACTGATCCCCAAAAATATAATTGATGATGTGATACAAAGCCAGGAATTTAGAGAAGTATGTAACTGTCACCTTCTTATAGTCTCCGGAATAGAAAGAGAATGAGGTCCTTCAGGCCAACCAAAGAGACTGAACCAGGTCTGAGCTGCATTTACAACCTTCTGAAAGAAGTTATATGCCTCTGTTCCTTCTTCAGGAGAAAATAATTGTTCATTTGTTTCCTCCTTTTCTGTAGACCCATCATTTTCCATTGATGTTTCACTTTCATCCAAGTGCAAATTTTCAAATATTATTTCCATTCCTAAAATTCACATTTGTTTGTTAAAAAGGGTTACTTCACCACTTAGTAAAATATTCTCAGTTCTTATCATTTGTATGTAGACAAATAAACCCATTCTACAAATTATTTTATGCTCTCAAAAAAGCTTTAAGTAAATTTAATGTATCTTAAAATAAACAATGAAAATATATTTATTTTCAAATACCCAACAGAAATGTTTTCAAAACAGATGAGTTTCAACAAATAAATGGTTACATTTTATTCTTGCCATATTGGTTTGAAAAAGCATCCACAGAAGTGGAATCTTTCATTTTTAATTACATAAGTAAAATGTATTGACAATTCTTCAGCATCACTTATTAGATAAAATTAAACCTCAGCTGAAAAAAATATAGAAACAAAATATGATTTTACATCCAAAATAACTTTCTATCCACATCAAGTACTTTAATAAAATAAAATTCTTGACCTAGGAAAATATTCAAGATTATAAAATGATTTTATCTTCCTCCCAAAAAACAAAATATGCCTGTATAATGGCACAAGCACATACTCACCAAAAATCTCACACAATTTAATTTGATTTAGTCTATTCAATAAAAAGGAAAATTTTCAATATTACTCATATCCACTGAAAGGAATATCTAAACAATAGATTGCAAATAATAGAATGAAACTCCCATTTGTCTGTGCTCACTTCTTTCTAATATAGGAAACTGTGGTTAAAGCTAGGTAGTGAGCA
Source organism: Cephalopachus bancanus (assembly GCA_027257055.1). Taxonomy (NCBI): domain Eukaryota; kingdom Metazoa; phylum Chordata; class Mammalia; order Primates; family Tarsiidae; genus Cephalopachus; species Cephalopachus bancanus. Next base: position 35,391 of record JAPVLO010001555.1, on the reverse strand, counting down.
GACAAGCTCTTAGTTCTGGAATTGCCAAAGTGTGGACAGAGAGCATTGGGAAGTCACAGGAGCATCACAGTAAATTTAACATTTTAGTTAAATATAACCAAAACACTGTTGAAAACACATAAGCACTACACTTAGATTATTGTACCAATGCACTAAATAAATGGAGCTATATGGTACATATCTTGGCCCGGGAAAAAATACTTACTGAGACACTAAGGGTGCTGTGAACCAAGAACATTCAAGAACCTCTGCTACTGAACACTGATAAGAACTCTCAAAACAGATGACCCACTTAAGACTAATAATTCAAGATCTTCTTAATGCATTTCTTGCTACCTGAAAAAGTCTAACTTTTAAATTAAATGACATTATGCATATTATGGCATAGACTATGTTTAGGAGATATACTATATATTTGCCACATACCAATATATAAGTTTCCCCTTTCAGATTCAGCATCATTAAATTTAGTAGCAGTGGATGTCTTTTTAATTGAAGGAGAAGGTGATTTCGCATCCTGGTAGGGAAGCAAAACACTGTCTCTTGTCTTCACAGGACTTCCATCCTTATCTACAAATGACAGGTCGGGTCATAGTAAGTCAAAGAAGCACTTAAAGGTTTCACTATCGCATTATTTCACCACAATCAATCAACCAATCAACCAATTATTCAATCAACTAATAAATCAATCTATCTATAACAAAGTAAGAGAGTCTAAACATCTATTATACACCAAGTAACATGTCAAAGAAGAAGAAAAAACATAAAAGATAATATGGTTTTCTAAATTGAATAAATTTACTTGGCAAAGCAATTGCTATACTATATCAAAGTTATTGGACAATGAACAATGCTCAACTTTAGCATAAACAAGAATATGTAAAACATTTTAAATGCTTCTACACAAAAATTGGACTTATTATAAGTGATATTCAATATAAGATATTCAAAAAAGAGTCACCAACAAAAGTAATTTCTTCCTAGTTAGTTCTCCATAATAATATCCCAGCTTGGCTATGATCTGATACCAATTTTGCACAGATTCCAATTTCTATTCCAGTTAGAGTTGTTGTATATACATTAGAGTTTGCCACAGTGTGAACCAGAGCCCAACCAGAGGTAATACTGACCAGGCAAACAAGTAGATGTGACCTACGGGTAGGCATCAAAGTATGTAACTTACATATATTCATACTGTAATTCTGTCAGGAAAGCACAGCCTGTGCAGTTAGAAAAATCTGATTTGAAAGTTTGGAACCACTACTCCCGACAAGTTAAAGTATGGGTTTGTTAGACAAATTCTTTGAAAAAGGTGTGTTTACAGCCATAAAGATGGACAAACATATGGACTTCGCAGCAACTTTGATGGATTTAGAGTCTATAATACTCAGTGATCTATCACAGAAACAAAGATCTGAGTATCACATGTCCTCACTCATAAGCAGACCCTGAACATTTACCATATTACTATAAGAAAGGGATTGGCAGTAGCAGGATACTGCCGGGGGGAGAAGGGGGGGACATAACATCAATAAGGGTACCTGATCTCAAACCAGGTGAAGTGGAGACCAATAAGGGTACCTGATCTCAACCCAGGTGAAGTGGAGACCAAAGGGAGGCCCAAACTTTACCTGTACAATGACCACTTGTATACCTATTCCTGAATTGTACCTCACAGATTTAAAATAAATAGGAAAAATGTGTGCTTACTCCTAAAATGAAACCAAAGTCTCTGAGCTCACTAGTTTGTTGTGAGGGTTATTTTTTTATTTATTTTTATTTTTAATTTTTTGAGTTGGAGTCTCACTCTGCCGCCCAGACTGGAGTGCAGTGGCCGCTCCCGGCCACCGCAGCCACGACCTGCTGGGCTCCGGCGATCCTTCCGCCTCAGCCTTCCGAGTAGCCGGAGTTACAGGCATGTGCTACCACGCCCGGCTGATATTTTGATTTATTGTAGAGATGAGGTCTCGCTGCCCAGGCGGGTCTCGAACCCGCGGGCTAGGGCAATCCACTCACCTCAGCCTCCCAAAGGCGCGAGATTACAGGCTGAACCACCGAGCCCGGCTTTTTTCAAATTCTTAATCTGTAAATTGGGATCTATAAACTGGGCTCGGTGGCTCAGCCTGTAATCCCGCGCCTTTGGGAGGCTGAGGTGAGCGGATTGCCCGAGCCCGCGGGTTCAAGACCCGTCTGGGCAGGCCAGACCTCATCTCTACAATAAAATCAAAAAATTAGCCGGGCGTGGTAGCGCGTACCTGTAATTCCGGCTACTCGGAAGGCTGAGGCGGAAGGATCGCCGGAGCCCAGCAGGTCGAGGCTGCGGTGGCCGGGAGCGGCCACTGCACTCCGGTCTGGGCGACAGAGTGAGACTCCAACTCAAAAAAAAAAAAAAAAAAAAATCTGTAAAGTCACCTGATTCAGAATTGTTGGAAAACTAATGTAAATCACAAATGTAGAGCACTCAGCAGAGCAATATAAACCTAGGGAAATTACATATATATGAGAAATTATCATTCTACATATTTCTAAAGCTATTTTAGAATATTTAGGAATTATGAGTTCTTTCTTTTCAAATATTACCCCAAATGGATGCATTATTTTAATCCATAGATTACATGCTAAATCATCTAACAAACAAAAACACATAAAAGATAATATTGTTTATTTTACAGTAATTTTTTGTGATTTTTGAAAGGTATAAAAATTCAATAGTGATAAAGCAATCACAAACACAGTGATAATAGCAATAATAAAAATGATATTATTAATAATAATACCTTCCAGATAGTTACAGTCTATGAATGCTAACAAAATCCCTTTGAAATAGATAAAACAGATAGCACCAGTATCCCGCTACTCTTCTGCCATACACATTTTGTTTAGTAAAAGATAATAAATTTAAGGATCTGAGAATAAAAGATAAAATCAAATGGTAAAATGGTGGTGTTAGAACATAAAATAGAATTTCCATTCAGTTTGTGTGATTCTCCATCCACTGCTATTGTATCGAGTTGTCGGAAAATCTCCCCAACAGTATATTAGAAGAACATAAAAATAAAACAAAGATTATCCAAAAAATTACTTTGAATTTTGACAATGTGTAGTAAAATTTTGAGATATCTCTCTATCTCTCTCTATCTCCATCTTGCCAATTAAGTTATTCCATAAATTACATTAAAATAAAATATTGTTGCTCAGAATATGTTCTATTCCACATATAAGCCATTCTTATGAAAATATTTGGCTAAGATATTCCTTCCTGATGGTCCATAATTTAAATTATTCATTCTGTAATATTAAATAAATACTTTTTATCTGCCAGACACTGTGTGAGGTGCTATGAACATAAGGGTGAAAAAGAGAGATGGTTTCTACTTTCATAGACCTTACAGATATCAATATTTAGGAAGAAACATTGATAATAGATTAAGAAACAATGTGATAAGAACTTTGACGGTATAATTGCACAGTTACGTGGGTACACCAGAGAAACACACATATTTTGTATGCAGAGGCAGGGATCTTTGATCTTCTGGAACTATTTAGAACGATATTGAAAATTCTCAGCCGGGCTCGGTGGCTCCGCCTGTAATCCTGCGCTTTGGGAGGTTGAGGCGAGTGGATTGCCTGAACCTGAGACTTCGAGACCCGCCTTGGCGAGACCTCATCTCTACAATAAAAAAAAAAAAATCAGCCGGGCATGGTAGCGCGTGCCTGTAATTCTGGCTACTCCGAAGGCTGAGGCAGAAGGATCGTCGGAGCCCAGCAGGTCGAGGCTGCGGTGGCCGGGAGTGGCCACTGCACTCCAGTCTGGGCGACAGAGCGAGACTCCAACTCAAAATAAAAAAAGAAAATTCTCCACAAGAAAGATCATTAGTCAAGATCTAGATGCTGGATGAGCTCACAGAAGGTTAATGTGACTTGAGCATAAAGGAGAAATTGCCCCCAAATTGCCCCAAAATGACAATGGGGCCATTTGCTGTGGCCATGATGATGTGGGGTCCTCTAGACTTCATCCTACTAGCAATAGTATTCCATGAAAATATTTTATATCTGGGAATTAAAGATTGAATTTTCAATTTGTAAATATCACTGTGGCCTCAGTATGAGGGATAGTTTGTTAAAATGGACAACATTGCAGGAGGAAAGAGAACAGTTTAGAAATCTTTGCAGTGATCCTGGGAAGACATTATGGCAGATTAAATATTTATGGTGACAGTGAAGAAAGAGAGTTGTATGTAGATTGACACCTATTTAGGCAGGAAAAGGGATAGGAATTGGTGGAGTGTAAGAGAGAAGACATCATCGAGGATGGCACTCAGGTTTCTGGATTTGGCACCTGTATGGAGGTAGGCACAAACACAGAAATGGGATATGCAGAGGAGTGAAAAATTTCTCAAGGGAATGTTGTTTGTGGGGTGCCTATGAAAACCCAATGAAAGGTATTCAGAAGGCAGTTGAATTCTGAATTCCTGAATCTCTGAGATGGATCTGGGCTGGAGATATAGCCCATAGATTGTTATTGAAGTCATGAAAGAGAGAAGTAAAGAGGGGTAGGAATGCCTATTAACACAAAGAATTAAAACGTACAATTAGAGGAAGAAGAAACCATGAAAGATGCTCAGAAGGAACAGTCAGAGAAAGTAGGAGAGATCCAGAGAAGTATGATATGTGGAAGTCTAAGGAGAGTTTGAGGAATAGTCAACGGTCTTAACTGTGCTCAGTAGTCAAGTAATGGAAGTATAATAGAAAAAGGCTTCTTCCTTATGCCTGAAATTTTTTTCTTGTCAAAGGGCGCTGAGGTGGTCTAATAGCTTAGTTTCCTCTGTCTTTTCTCCCTCTCCCTGGAAAGTTGAATGATTTATCTAACTAATAAATTTGGAAAGAATAAATAAGAGATGTATGGCTTGAATCTTCCATTCTTGCTTTTTGGGAATAAGCTTGTCCACTAAGAAGATATAGTCTCCGTTCTCTCACCTGCTGTCTTTCTAGACATTCACCCAAGGCAGCCAAGAGGGAGGTAAAAATTGAAGGGTAAGGTAAGTGAAGTTATTTGATTATAAAGGATCCCTGGGTAATGGAATTCAGATAAAGAAATGGCCTAAGTCAGAAGTGATCCTGGCTCCTGGCTTTGTGGCTGGAGTAAAGTGACAGATGATGGCTTCCAATACAATTGGTATTTGGAAGTTCAAAGTGTGACTGCCTAATAATCTCTATTTCTTCCGAAAATCTAGAAAAAAGTCATTCCCTGAAATGAAGGCAGAACAGGATCAGATAGGTTTCATAAGAGTGGTAAATATTTGAAGAAGCAAGTGCAGAACATCAGAAAACTGGCTAAAAACATTGACAAAAGACCTTCAATTCAACAATGAAAATTAAGGCCTTGACAACTTACACAGATGAGAGTTTTTACCTGCTATCCATCCTTTCTATTCTCTCCTTCTCTGTGTCTTGCATTTGTATTTCTTTCTGCTCACTAGTTTCTTTTTTTATTCTTAGCTTCTCTCACAATTTCCTGGCAGTAATTCTAAAGCTGTTCTACTGACCACACTGTTCCACTCAAACTATAGAAATTTACCACTATTACAGAATAAAGGGCTCAGTAGTGTAGCACTGTACCTACTTTTCCCACCTTATGTCTTCTATCACATCCCTCTGCTTTTGCTATATTGCCCTTTGCCCAAACCATCCTGTTCAAGGTCATCATTTGTCAAGCACTACACAAATGTCATTTCTTTCATAAAGTCATTACAGACTCCCAACATCAGCGTTAACCACGACACCACTCCCACATGCCCAACACATCAACTGGCTCATATAAAGGGCTCTTAATTTGTTCATCTTCTTTGTATTAATTTATTTATGCATATTTTACTAGGTTGTCAAATTTTGGAATGAAGAGATACTGTCATATTCTACTCTCAATGATAAGCACACAGCTTGTTAATGGCAGGTGTTTAATAAAATATTTGCTAATTTTTTTTGAGAAAGCAGGATTTTTTTTTTTTTTTGAGTTGGAGTCTCACTCTGTCACCCAGACTGGAGGGCAGTGGCATGCTCCCAGCCACCACAGCCTCAACCTGCTGGGCTCCGGTGATCCTTCCGCCTCAGCCTTCCAAGTAGGTGGAACTACAAGCGCGCGCTACCACGTCCGGCTAATTTTTGATTTTATGTAGAGATGAGGTCTCGCCATGTTGCCCAGGTGGGTCTCAAATCCTCAGGCTCAGGCAATCCACTCACCTCAGCCTCCCAAAGCGCTGGGATTACAGGCTAAGCCACCGAGCCCAGCTGAAAGCAGGATTTTTTGAGGACAGAAAAGTTCCCACAATGGGCGGGGACCCAAGGAGGTTGCCCAACATTTGCTAATTTTAAATTCACTTTATTTCTAGATATTGGCCTTAAATAACAAGAACCTACATAGTGAGAGTTAGAGAGAAATCAGTCATATATAGCTTACCATTCTTTAAAATAATTTTTTGCTTATCCAGATGAATTGCCATATATGGATAGATAGTAAGAATGCAGTTTTCTGCTGTTGCAGTAACTGGAAGTGAAAACCTAAAAGAGAAAATATTGTATTTTAATAAAATAAAATTTTCAGATGCAGTAAATGCAATGAAATTTAAGTATTCCAGACGACTTTAATGATGAAGACATGAATTATTCATCATGATTCTTTCTACTTCTTTTTGTTAACCACCTACTCTATCTATCTTAATGGCTTTAAAATATTTACTTTTATAGATTTTAACAGAGGCTGTACATTCCACTGCCAAGTATGCTATAGAAAACAACTTGTAACTGTTTAAAAATACAGATTTGGGAAATTTTAGAGTTGAAGGGCTCTCATAGTCAATTTATTTACATTCTCTTTTTTATAGAACCCCTGACAAATGATATCTAGCCTTGGATGACTCTAGGGAGACACTACCAGGGTGACACTCTCAGCACAGAAACAGCCCATTTCATATCTTGAAAACTGTAACTTCAGAAGTTCTGTTTTAATTTTTAGAACAAAATCTACAATCTGAATCCCAATATAGTCCTTCAGATATTTAAATATAGCCTTTATATTTTCTCTAAGTTTTCTCTTTCTTAAATTTCAACTAGTTAGAACATTAAAAGATTCTTTCTACTGCGAGTTCTCCAAATTTTTTACATACTAGTCTAATTTCTTTAGATAACCTTTTGTTTTGTGTTTGTCCTTCTTTACATGTGACTGAGAATTGAAAGTAATACAGCAAAAGCTATTCAAGCAGTACAAAGTACTATTACCTTCTGTAACCTACATACCCTATTTTATGGAAGTATTGTGAAATTTTCTTATTGTTTTTTACCAACCATAAACACTCTTAAACTCTATTGGGCCTGCCTACCTTATCTAACAACTCTATTCTTGGGTAATTGATTTTTAAAATAGTGCTACAGTTTATATCTATACCAATGCAATATCGCCTTATTAGTTTCAGCTCTGCATTATAGTATATCAAGAAAATTTCACTATTAAATTAGCCATCTATCATACTAGCCTTTTCATCTAGTTTATGGTCACTGGCCAAGGTTAAATGCCAAAATCCCATGTTATAATCCAACTAAATGTAAGTAAAATATAGAATGAGATGAAGCTAAGAAAACGTTCATAGCTGACATACAAGGAGTCATCAGGTACTTTAAAGGCAAGCATATGTTACATGAAATGGAATGACTGCCACCTCAGTTCTGCATATATTTTTCAATAAGGCGTGTATTCCCTTTTTTCTTTCAATTGATATTTATTAAAATTTTATGCAAAATACACATACTCAACATTATGTTGTTTAACAACCCCTAATCACTCTGTTTTTATAGACCCTAAGCACATACATCAGGTTGCCTTGTTTGAATTAAATTGTATATTTATATGTAATTTTTTCCATATGATGTCCTTCTTAAAATGAAACTTAAATTTTCTTGGTAGCATAAATCAGTACTTATATATATATTGTGTATTTATGCTAAACATAGTGATCAATCAAAGTTTCATTAACTGACCAGTTATATTTAATCAATAATATTTTAGATTAAATAACATAATTTACCCACAGACACCATCATTGCAATCATAGAAGCAAAAATGTTATTTTTGTTTTAAAAGTGCTTATAGAAAGAAAGAGAATGAAAGACTACTCTAGCAAATGTTGTGGAATCTCTGCCCTCCTGCCCTATCTACTGTGATGTCATACACTTTTGCTGTGTTCCCATCCTCTGGGTATTCGGAGGTACCTGTAATCTCCTTCAGAGAACTACGCTTGGGCTACATGAGCTGCTCAAAACCAGAAGGACCTGGGAGTTTATGTCCCATAGGTTTATGTCTCCCACAGAGTTTATGCCCCTATAGAGTTTATGTCCCCCATAGCCAATATCTGTGTGGTGTGGAAGTTTCAAAGTCCAGCTCTCTTGCCTCAATCAGAAGAAAAACTGCAGTGTCATTTCAGTTCTGGAAAACCCTATGGAGTTAGGCTAAGATGGAGACTTTGACTTAAATGTTGGATTGATTTGGGGTGATTGATACCCTGTTCTGCTTCCTCTATTCCCTTACTTGTTTTTTCCTGGGAAAATTTCTTTAATAAATCACATATCTTTGAATCCTCATGTAAAAGTCAGCTTGTGGACAATGCTACTTAAGATAACTATGAAATGAACAACAAAAAAATACTATCATTTGATATATTTCTAAAATGATAAGAAATTCATGAAAATAAGAATGAAAATAAATGTTATTCCAAGAATGAAATGGAAATAAATACGCTAATACTATTTTTCTTTTGGAAAACAAGTTTGTTGAAGGTGATGACATTTAATTTCATGTTTCTTCAGGTAAAGAATAACAAACATGCATAAAATTGACTTGACCACATTTGTCCATGGAGTCCATAATACAGAAAGTTTACAAGTTATACAGCATGGGAATATGGACATTTCACTGGTTTATATTATTAAGAATACATCAAAACAGAAAAGGGACTTGCAGTTGGTAATACTAATATAATAATATACTAAAAGGGACTTGCAGTTGGTAATACTAACGTACAGTTTAATAAAAATATTTCTGGGCAGGGAGCAATGGCTTACATCTGTAATTTCAGCATTTTGAGATGCCAAAGAGGGAGAATTGCCTGAACCCAGGAGTTCAAGATCAACCTAGGCAACATAGCGAAATGCTATCTCTACAAAAAACTTTAAAAAATAAATTAGCCAGGCATGGTGGCTCATCTGTAGTTCCATCTACTCCGAAGGCTGAGGCAGAAAGATAGGCTGAGCCCAGGAGGTTGAGGTTGCAGTGAACCTTGACAGTGCCATTGCACTCCAGCCATGGTGACAAAGAGAGACTCAAACTCAAAAAAAAAAAAAAAAAAATCTGGAAAATAGAGCAATTTGTGGAACCGTATCAGGGAACAATGGTAATATTTATGGATTCCCTATGCCATTGCCTACAGATAGAAACCATTAGTGGTAGAGAATGTACTCTAAAAATATTCAGGATTACAGTAACAATGATATGAAAAGACACTGTCATTGTGGGTTTCAATTCTATTCTGCGATTTAAATAGCACCCTTCAGCCATGAGTGATTTAAAATGTTTCTACTTGGCTGAAATTAGAATGGACATTCCTAGTATCAACAGAGTTGATGATATGATGTGGATGTTGATGGAAGTGATGGAAACGGGCTTGTACTATTTATGACTACGATACTGAGTTTGGTCATTTGGTTATGTGATGTCGACCAGATGTCTGCATTTATTTTTATAGCAGCACTTAAAAATAGAATTAACATATCATAAAATTTATATTCTTAATATGTACAATTCAGTGGTTTTTAAAAAATATAGTCACAGAGTTGTACAACCATCACTACTTTTTAATTTTAGAATGTTTTCATCACCCTTAAATGAAACTCTTTACCCATTAGCATTCATTCCCTATTCACTCCTCCCACTAGCCTCTGGAAACAGCTAATCTACTTTCTATCTGTATGGATTTGACTCTCTTGGATATTTCTCTCTTGGCAATTAATAAGTAATCTGTGGATGAAGTGTTGAGACTGTGTATATATCTCATTCCACAGCAACCTTTCATTTTTCGATATTAAGTGGCATGATGACCATATATAATTCATTAAATACAGTGTGGAAAGTCTCATCATTTATCTCTCTGGTCATTAGCTGGGGAATAATTAATACTCTAATCACGTATCTTTAATCCTTTCTCCATCATTAGTGAAGATAAGAGACTTTTATGCTTGTCTGCCTAAATTTTTTTAGGGATGAAACCTTGAAGGTTCATGTTAAATCTCCATGATAAATGACTTAGTAATTACAGTATTTTATCACTTTCCAATAGCATATAAAATACTGGGATGTCCTGTCAAAAATATGTCAACACCATGAGAATTATAATGATACTATTTTATATTTATAATCTTTACTAAGGTTCTGCACCTATCTGTATTACTGCAAGGCAGATCCTATATTCTGAAAGCAGTCTTACTGAACATGCTTTTAATACACAGAGAGATGGGAAGAATAAGAAGGAGGAAGCCTCCAGGTTTATGGAAATATCTCTCTCTAGTCTTACTATGGTTGTCTGGCCAAACCTTTCGCTACAAGGCAGCTAAAAAAAAAAAAATTACATGCTGCTAAAATAAACAGTAGTTATGAAAGGTTAAAATAAGTTATTGCTAACACTGCTTTAAATTAGTAATTCATATTGCTGTTTATAAGGTGGAATAAAGTGAGAAACAGGAGGAGGAGAAAAGATGCTGAATCAGCCCTTTGAAAATTCTCTTCATTGTGACCTACTACCACTATGATCACTATCAAAAACAAGTGCTTGTAGTATTCATATGGTACTTAAGTAAAGACTTACAACTAAAGGAATAATTTTGAATGAGTATATTTGCTTCAGGGAAATTTACTACAAAAAAATGAGCTTTCTTGAGCAACCTGTCTAATGTTGTTTATCCATACCTATTCACAATATTTCTCAATTTCAATAAGTGCTAGAGAAATATTTCACATGTAACTTTACTCACACACACACACACACACACACACACACACACAAACACACAAATTCATTGATATATTTTAAAATATTTAATGCTTACTATAGCTAGTGCTTTTATGTTAGTTAAATCGATTAGTAGGATAAGGACATTTCAATTTTGGTGCTCTTATGTATATTTATAACAGTAGAGTTCATCCATGATGTTGCCAGATTCAAGAATCTCTGGATCACAAAATACGTCATTTTGTTAACCAGTAATAAAGTTACAAAGTTTATATTTATTTACTTTTAACAGATCAAAACAGACTCGAAAAATTTCTTATCTTTCGAACCCAGTCCCAATGTGATAGTCACTTTTTTATTTTCCAATATCCTTATCTGAATGTGTGGGAAAGGAAGTAAGGTTATAGCTACTTTTCTGGGCATTGCAATAACCCATAATACGCTATCTGAATCCCATCAAGACATTGTTATTTATGAACATTAATAGTTCTAGAAAATATATGCTATGAACTAATTTAGTGCCCTAAAATAGATTTTAGGTTTGATTTAAATCTGCCTAAGTCCATGAAAGTATGTTTCATATATGAATGTCTTTCATCGATTTGCATCATAGCAGAGTAAGGTAAGGGCAGAGAAATCTTCTTTAGATCACATGAGAGATTCATAGATATTTATCAAGTATAGAAATATATGTCCATTTGACAATTCTATAAGTGTATATTAAGTTTTTTCATTATAGGTATGCTGTATTATCTTGAAATGATCTTATAACATATGTAATCCATTTTTGAAATCTCAAAAATCTCTCTTTAGGGCCAAGTTCCACAATTTTAAATTAGGGATTAATATACATCAATATATGTTTTATTTTCAATTCGGTGTTTCTACAAGAATATACTCTAGCTGCTAATGCAGTTTAAAATGGATTTCCAGGAAAGGATTGTAGAAAAAAGTAAAATTTATCACCTCTGACATATGTTATGTTTAGAGAAATTATACACACACACAACCATACACGGGCATTGTTTTAGTCTATTTGTGTTGCCAGAGAGGAATATGGGGCTAGAAAATATATAAGAAAGAGGTTTGCTTGGCTCACAGTTTTGCAGTTTGTACAAGAAGCATGGTGCCAACATCTGCTTCTGATGAGGGACTCAGGCTGCTTTCATTCATGGCAGAAGCTGGAGGGGAGTCAGCGTGTATAGATCATATGATGAGAGGAAGGAAGTGAGAGGGGTGGGAAGTGTCAGACTGTTTTTTTCACAATCAGCTGTTATGGAAACTCTCACGGAAACTAATAGAGAAAGAACTCACTCATTACCTCAAGGACAGCACCAAGTCATTCATGAAGGACTCAAACCCATGACCCAAACCCCTCCCATAAGGCTCCACCTCCAATTTTGAGGATCAAGTTTCAACATAAAATTTGGTGAAACCAAACAAATCATATCCAAACCATAGCTGACACATCTGTGTGTACACATAGATCTGTACTTTAATATATAAATCTTAAGATTTTTTATGTTTTCATGAAGGCATTTAAATTTACTATATTCCAAAAATACACGGGACAAATATAAACTTTAATCAGAAAGATATTACTTTAACATAGTAAACGACATTGTCTTACCCCAGAGTAGAAGTGCTAAATACTATGCCTTGTTCTGTAAAGCAATCAGTGCAATAATGCCCAATAAAGAAAAATTATTTCTAAGACATGTGAATTGCAAACTATTCTGCTGTTTGCATGCTTACATACTTGAAAATTAATTCCACAAAATTTGGAGCACAGGCACTAGCTATTAGATACATTATATGGATTAACTTGATGGAACCAAACACTTAAACTCCCCTGCGATGATACGTACTCATATAAAACAATATGCTCATTTTTATTAAATTGTTCCTTAAAAAGTGTAGCACACTTTGCTTACTTTACTTTATAAAACAGCTATAATCTAGCTAAAATATAGACTAAACATAGACTAGGTAATTTTCCTTATGTCTCCTAGGAGATTGAAGAATATACTTTTAAATGAACATAACAACAACAAAAAGAAATAGCTATACTTTGAAACAACTGGAATAAGTCTATTCCAAATAAGGTTTTTTTTGTTTGTTTGCTTCACAAACAGACAATGACACAAACTAGGGTCAAAGCTGGCATTAAAAGTTGAAAACCATTAACTCTGTGTCATGATGAAAGTTCCTCTGATAGAACTTATTAAAATTATTTCCCAAGCCGGGCTCGGTGGCTCAGCCTGTAATCCCGCGCCTTTGGGAGGCTGAGGTGAGTGGACTGCCTGAGCCCACGGGTTCGAGACCCACCTGGGCAGGCGAGACCTCATCTCTACAATAAATCAAAAAATTAGCCGGGCGTGGTAGCACACGCCTGTAATTCTGGCTACTCGGAAGGCTGAGGGGAAAGGATAGCCGGAGCCCAGCAGGTCAAGGCTGCAGTGGCCGGGCGCGGCCACTGCACTCCAGTCTGGGTGACAGAGTGAGACTCCAACTCAAAAATAATTAAATAAAAATAAATAAATAAATAAATAAATAAATAAATAAATAAAATTATTTCCCCAACCATCTAGCCAATGGTCTGAAGTCCCACTGTGAAATATCCATTCCCTAGTCAGGCGCAGTGGCTCCACACCTGTAATCCCAGCACTTTGGGAAGTGGAGGCAAGAGGACTGCCTGAGCCCACAGGTTCGAGATCAGACCAACATGGCAACAACTCTTCTCTACAATAAATTTTAAAAAAATAATAAATTAGCTGGCTGTAGCGGCACAGGCCTGTAGTTCCAGCTACTTAGAAGGCTGAGATGGAAGGATCGCCTGAGTCCAGCATGTCAAGGTGCAGTGGCTGTAAGTATGCCACTGCACTCCAGCCTGGGCAACAGAGTGAGACCCTGACTCAAAAAAAAAAAAAAAAAAAGCATTCTCATTAGTTAGCACAGTACAATCCAGAAGAACACTTATTGATTATGAATTAGTAGCTTGAAGATTAAATATTAACACCTAAGCAAGGGTGCAGTTAAAAGAGATCAACTAGAACATGATGAAATGACCACAGGGGCTTGGAAAGTTAGGTGATGCCTTGGTACCACTTTCAAAAGGAATATGGTTGCTGCGGTGGAGTCAGCTGAAGGAGCCACTGGTAATAGAAAAATGGCTCAAAAGGGAAGGAAAAAATCAATCAGGAACTACCATATACTAAGTACAACATAAAATACTCTTATCTCATTTAATATTCCAAAACCAGATGATTTCTTTCATAATGTCATCATTGGATGTAAGGTCAATGATAGGAAAACACATAAACTTTATTTTTATTACATTGTTTTGTTCTAATCTTGTTTTGTCCCGTCTTATTGTTCCAGTAAGCGGTCAATGAAATCCATCCAAAATATAACTCCACATTATTAGTAATATACTTGGAAGGATAAAAATGTTGGTAGGTTTATATCATTTGTAAAAACAGTTTTCAATTTTTAAGCTGCAGACTCTTACAAAGGTACTGAGGGTATACATGCACACCAAACAGTCTGATAAATATTTTTTCAACATATGTCTTTAAAAGTAGATTTACTAAAGCCAGCATATGCTCTATGAGGTAGTTAAATTAAATTTTACTTTAAACTCTTGCTGAATTTAATTACTTTTAGTAATGTTTTCTCAAAAAACAGAAAAATGTAAGTACTCTCATGTAGAGAGGCTAGCAAATGGTTTGACATTAACAGTGTGCAGTAATTGAATAGTATAAAATCACTGCTCTTCAGCTTGAATATAGTCTAAAATAGATCACACTATTCTCCCATATTTTATACAAGATGAGATGAAGATCATTTAGAATGCATGAAAGACAGGTATCACTTCAAGCCCTGAAGTAGAATTTTGAAGTACAATTTGCATTTCTGTATGCAATAAATAAATCCTGTCACTGATGCTTTTTTAATGTAGACTTATCTAGTAGTAATAGGAAAGCAAACTCCTAAAAAATGTCAGATTCCAATATCTACAAACACCCATGTTCATATAGTTGGAGATAGACTCTCACAGTTACTTAAAACGTTATTAAGATTATGAAGCTAACATTTGCTTCTAGACTTAAGACACTGGAAAATAAAAACTTTAAGATGTAATAGGCTTGAAGTAAACAGTTGTCAAGAGAAAAATACAGGGTGAAGGTGGGAGGAAGGAGAGGCATCAAAAAAAATAAAAAAAATTATTAATTTGCATGACAATGTCAATAAATTGACTTAGAAAGTTTGGCATTTTACTAAAGACAAGGTCTATATTTGGAAGATTAGAAGGATATAGCATGGGTTCTCAAGCCCTGGGCTATGATCTGTGGCCTGTTAGGAACTTGACCACACAGCAGGAGGTGAGCAGCAGGCAAGTGAGCAAAGCTTCCTCTGTATTTACAGTTGCTCCCCATCACTAGCATTACCACCTGAGATCTGCCTCCTGTCAGATCAGCAGCAGCATTAGATTTTCATAGGAGTGCAAACCCTGTCGTGAACTGCATATGTGAGGGATCTAGGTTGTATACTCTTTATGAGAATCTAATGCCTGATGATCTGAGGTAGAGCTGAGGTGGTGATGTTAGTGCTGGGGAGCAGCTGCAAATACAGATTAACTTTAGCAATGAGGTTTGACTGCACAGAGACCATAATAAATCAATTGCTTACAGACTCATATCAACATCCTATCAGTGAGTGGCAAGTGAGTTGAGTACTTCACTTGTATAGCTGCATTGAGTGGCAGACTTTAAGTCTGGATCCAACACCTACTTTAGTCCATGTGTGGCCCTCCCATGATCTTATTTCCATTTCCTTCTGTGCCTTTTTTGTATATAATTTCATGGTGAGTTGCATAATTATTTCATTATGTACTGCAATGTAATAATAATAGAAATAAAATGCACAATAAATGTTATGTGCTTGTATCATTCTGAAACCATCCACCAACTCTGGTCCATGGAAAGCTTCTGTTCCAAGAAGATGCCAAAATGTTACCTGATGCCAAGATGGTTGGCAACTGCTGGGATATGCCCAAATTTTATGCACAAATACAAGTTTAAAAATATTCAATAGCACAAAATTAACTAGTGCAAGCTACAAGACTGATTTGTGAAGGGATGACACTCAATTTACATGCATATGTGCTGCCTTTTTATTCTTTTTTTATTTCACAGGATTGTTGATGTCTGACATTGCTATCAATCACCCCATCCTGATATTTATTCCATCAAAATCACTACATTCTCATTCACAGTTTTCTTTTCATTCTAACTACCGCTACTCTAATTCTGCACTTCACAGGATCAACCTGGGATAACTCATTTACTTGTGTCTTTACTTCTTATCATAATTACCTTGCACATAAATATCTAACCTGTTTCATAGAGCTAGAAGCCCCTTAATTGCAGACACACAGCACATAAACTAAACTTCAACATGAGTGAATAGATGGAAGGAGACTGAGATCCTCATTTGTGGTACTAGAAAAACTACTTTGTAGCCATCAATAGGAGCCCTACATATATAACCTTCCATCCTTAATTGTTATCGGTTAAGTTTGATGAAAACAGACAGTTTGGAGTTAAAGTTTATTAGTATCCAACACTTGTATAAGCAATGGGTAGGAAGCTGATTGAAGAATAGGGTGAAGTAGAACAGCTATGCAGGCTCAATGATGCAAGGTGGGAGCTCTGAATTGCCTGTCAAAGTTTCAGGCATCTTGCTGAACTATCCAGTCTTCTAAACCTACCTCTATAAGTTAAGGAATGCAGACTCTCCTAGTGAGTGTAACCTAAGTCTAGGTAGCATGCTGCAGCTGAGAAAGATCCTGTAGGAAGTGACAAAAGGAGACAGTTGGCTGACACAGCATCCCATATGGCTAGGCAGCAAGTCCCATCAAGGGGCATCTAAGAAGTGCAGTTTCATGTAGTTCACCCTCATCAACCCACTTTTATCTTATTTTTTTAATTAGAAAAATCTAATACTTGATATGATCATCTGTTATAGCATGCTATACCATTTGCTAACTCCAAACTCTTGGTGCTTGTGGTGTAGTTTATGACAGAGACACACGGTGGTCAATACGCAATTTAAGAGATGCTTAAGTAAGGAGAGACTGAGTGGTCACTTGAGGATTTATATCCTCATAAGTCTGTGAACTCTTTGGAAAGTATAGCTTCTTGAGGAACTATTTGGAATTCTATTGACTATGGATGTGAAACGCCATTTTGAGTCAGTTTTCTTCATAGCCTGCCCTTATTCATTAGTCAATCTACACTGTGTATGTCACATATCACTCACCTTTTGCAATACATATTATTTGAATACCAGATGACCAAGGTGTTGCACTATGGCATTTAAATTTTGGTTTTATCAAGTAGGAACCAACTTAATGCAAGTAGACAATACTTTTATTTTGAAAGTAAGAGTTTTAATAACTCTTCCAAGATTCTTTATAATAATATTCATCTTTAAATAAAATCCAAGTATTAAAAATAAATTTTAAGTAGTCTGATGAAATCCTGAAATATTTTTATTAAAGCATTTTTTGGTTCCTATTTAGTTGGAAAACTGAGAATGTTCAGGCTGCAGGTAAAGGTCAAAGGAATTTAAATAGAAAAATTACATAAAATTAGGGATATTAAAAGAAGATAGTTCAATGGACTTAATAAAAATAATTAAATGAAAATGGAAGTAGTAAAGTTAGTTTTAAGTTGAATAGAAATTTTTAAACAGAAAAAGATTAATTCGGTTGTACATATTCTGATTTTCTTTTTAACTTAAAGTAAATGCGTTTTGATTTCTAGTAACACCCTCCACAAGCATAAAGAATAAGTTTGAATATCACCTACCTAGTGTGAAATACCGAGAATTACAGAGAATAATAGTTATAGAGAACTAATGACTACATAAATTCCACCAGGTTCTGACTTATAAGAGATGCACAGAAGATTTAGATACAAGAGCACTTACTTTACAATAATTTATTAAAATATCAAATTCATTTTATATGGCTTTATTTTCTTTCAAGAAAAAAGAAATCAATTTTCAAAACATTCTCAAAAAATGATCAAACAAGTAGCTTGTATGTCAAATGCCCTCAGACTCATATTGCTGTAGTAGGTGAAAATTAAAATGTATACTCTTTCCACTTAGTACGAATTTAGAAATGATTAGAAATTTCTTTGCAAAAGTGGAATCAATTCTGGAAGTTACAGATCAGAAATTTTAGCACAAATATTTCCTCACATTATTCCCAAACCAAGATAATAATCAGCAGCCACAGACATTCTTCAAGTGGACATTCTTTAAGGCAACCCACTTTCACGGACTACATGTATAGGCTCAACCTTTCTTACCATCTGCTTCCTTTGCCAATTAAAATTTCACCTCACATCACAGCAAGAAGCAGAATTCAGTAGTCAGTGGAGCAAAATCCAATATACAACACCATTACATATTTGAACAAATCCCCTTTTTATTAATAGCAGATCAACATTGTCAATATTCTTGTTTGGAGGAATTTGAAATGCAGAATGGCCAAACCAAGAAGTAAGGGTATGTTTGAAAACAAATCCAAGCACTCAATACAAACACAAAAGAGAGACCATATCCGGGCAGCCAAAGGAAAATTCAGGAAAGTTGGGGTCAGCATTCAGAGTCACGCCACCCTTTCTCACAGAGATCCTGATGAAACAACTACACAAGAATCCACTGCTGGTGGAAAATGAGCATCAATGTTTAGGACCTTGTGGGTCTTATGGAACTTCTGGTGAAAAAAACCTAAATCTGCACTGGCCCGAAGGGCCAGATTACATAAAATGTAATTAGAACACAAAAGGGGGTTTACAGAAAATTAAAAACCTTACAATTTAATACAATATTAGAAGTACTGAAAAGGAAAAGGAGCTCTTATTACTTGGGGCAGTGTCTGCTTTCCACAAAAGTCCATTTTTCTTCTCTTCTTTACAGAAATAGAATCCCCTTCCCAAGAGGCAGCAAGACCCATAGACATACAGGAACACATACGTGCATCGAGATGTGTCCATGGGACTAAGCTGGAATCAATGACACATTACAAAGGTGATGAGTGCATGTTCTATGACATTTCCTTAAAGATTTTTGTGCTGTACTTGCTGCCTCATATCCTATTAGCTTGGAGATAACAACACCAGAAAGCTACTTCAAAGCTATGTTCTAAAAATGATAAAGCTATCCCACAAATTCCAGACTGAACCCCCAATCCATTCTGTTGCATGACAGATGTGGGGTGTAAATCACAGATGAATAGGCGTATTGCATTATCTTAAATGTAATCCATATTTCTGTGTACACGTATATATCCGTGTACACACGTACATATAATTGCATATACTTGTATATAAAAAGATGCCACATTTTTAATATATCATGTGTGTGGGATTGAAAAGTAGAGCAGTTAACCACTAATGACATTTTTGAAAGTTTACATTGTTTGAATTGTTGAGTGTGCCTTCCATTTTGTTATTTAAATGCATTTTTCTCTAGCAAAGTATTGTAATCAAATACCATAACTCAGCTGAGGTAATTTCTTGATATATCAGTTCATTTTTACAAATAGGTGAACTGGGTGGCCAGGGAGGGTTTGAGAAAGACGAAATAAAGAAGTCTGTACTAAAAGATCCCAGGGTAGCATCCAACTGCTAGGAGTTCCATGAAGACCAGCAATCAGGCAGGTGCTCATAATCACTAAGGGAGAGACATAGGTCAAAACATTGAACCTTCCTTCAAAATGAAAAATCTCTAAGCAGGGCAGAGACTCTCCAACCAACAGTCACTGGCTCCAGAGAGGATGGAGGTAGAGAAAAAAATTAAAAAGGAGGAAGATAGAGAAACTACACACCTATGGATAATTCTTTTATTCTGCTATCCAGGTTTAAAAGTACTGAATTTAATAATCTAGCCGGGCTCAGTGGCTCAGCCTGTAATCCCGCGCCTTTGGGAGGCTGAGGTGAGTGGATTGCCTAAACCCGCGGGTTCGAGACCCGCCTGGCAGCGAGACCTCATCTCTACAATAAATCAAAAAATCAGCTGGGTGTGGTAGCTCATGCCTGTAATTCCGGCTACTTGGAAGGCTGAGGCGGAAGGATTGCTGGAGCCCGGGAGGCGTGGCTGCGGTGGCCGGAAGCGGCCACTGCACTCCAGTCTGGGCCACCGAGTGACTCCAACTCAAAAAAAAAAAAAAAATCTAAGAAGACATGGTAAATATTACCTTGAAAGTTTCTGGGCTTTTGCAAATTTTAAGCACCAGCATTTGCTAAAAGCTAATGGTGAATACACTATAATTGTGAACATTTTATATTTATAGTTTATTATAATACATTGGTATTATATTTATGTTAAGCATAACATTCTACTTTATAATACAGACTATGATTTGTTTTAACAGATCTTACCAAGAAAATGATGCTCTTCATAGAAAGAAGAGGCCATTACAAACAACTTTTCACAGGGTTAGGTCAAGGAATAAGGAACAGATGATTATTAGAACACAGTGAGCTCTCTTATGAATTCTATTCTCCCTCTTACTGCCTATTCTATCTACACCAACAACACTAAAAAGGTGGACAAGTATGTGTTGTTATGCATAACCATGCTTCACAAAACATGACAAATAAAGTTTCCAGGCAATATTCCAACACCAGCTTGGTTATGATCAATTAGATGATCATTGAAATCTTCTTGAGATTTCCCATTGCCTGCTTTTCAGCAGCCATGATGCTAAAATTTGATATGGCTCACTGTAAGTGGGCAATGAATAAAGTCTCCAAACGATGAACATGTTCTAAATAATGATTAACTCATCTCAAAATTTGCTCCTATCTGGTAGTATCCCTCAGAGGTATGTGACTCAATATTAATTTAAATGTCTATTTAAGTATACATCTACATACTTACTTTAAATATCCAAATATCCCAAAAGGCGCATAAAGAGTAGATATTAACCTACACTACAGTTACTAAGGTGGTGATACCAACCTGAGTGAATTAACGTTCAAACTGATTCATTCTCTACTCATCTTCTTTATGTGATGTAGTATTCTACTCATTAAAAAACATAGTAAGTGTGCTTTTAAAAATACTTGAGGCTGACCCAAAGGTGCTAGGTGCACTCTACACAAACACCACATTATGTACTGCATAGAGCAATAGTTAGAATCAGCTTTTACTATTCCTCATTTACTTTTGATTGTATTAAATGCTTTCTAACAATAATATAATTTCCATTTAAGTGATGTCAGTGCCCTACTGTTTTAGTATGAGTAAGCATAAAAAGCTACATTATGCATCAAAAGTGTGAGCCGGGCAAGGTGCCACAAACCTGTAATCCCAGCTCTTTGGGAGGTGGAGGTGAGAGGATCGCTCGAGTCTATGGATTCGAGACCAGCCTGAGCAACTTGGTGAGACCTCATCTCTACAATAAATAAAAAATTTAGCTGGGTGTGGTGGTGCTCACCTGTGGTTCCAGCTACTTTGAAGGCTGAGGCAGAAGGATCACCTGAGCCGAGCAGGTCAAGTCTGTGGTGGCCGTATGCCTGCCACTGGACTCCAGCCTGGGTAATAGAGTGAGACTCCAATCAACCCCCCAAAAAGAGTGTTGATGAATCCAGAACAAGGTTGACAAAGTGTTACTGTATATGCATATAGGAAAAAAAGTAAATATAGTTAATAGCCATATATTCTATTTCAAACATCAAATCTGCACATTTAAAATACATTTTTCAGCCGGGCTCGGTGGCTCAGCCTGTAATCCCGCGCCTTTGGGAGGCTGAGGTGAGTGGATTGCCTGAGCCCGCGGGTTCGAGACCCGCCTGGGCAGCGAGACCTCATCTCTACAATAAATAAAAAAATCAACCGGGTGTGGTAGCGCATGACTGTAATTTTGGCTACTTGGAAGGATGAGGCGGAAGGCTCGCCGGAGCCCAGCAGGTCGAGGCTGCGGTGGCCGGGAGCGGCCACTGCACTCCAGTCTGGGCGACAGAGTGAGACTCCAACTCAAAAAAAAAAAAAAAAAGTACATTTTTCATTGGAAAAAATGTTCAGTACATTTTTAATAAAGACTATATGTTTTATCTCCAAAGTTAGGATAGAGTGGTTAATTAACACATCAATAAAAATGTAAGGATTATAATTTTTATCATTTGAAATCTCTATAAATGCATTAATTTATCTATATGTGCAAAGCCCTTATTGTATCTGTTTTAAAGGCAGAAAATATATACAATCCAGTTCCTTAAAACCAGCAACTTGCAAACATAAACAATATTGTGTTATTTTTAAGAAAAGGTCGAAAATTCTGCTATATTATATCTCCTCTATAATTAGGAAAACTACAGGTTTTTATTGGTTTTGAGTGGACAACTAAATCAGACACCACCTAGGAGTTTGTGTGCTGAGCCGTTCAGAGAGCAGACATGTCAGTGGCAGCTTTGCTGTTAATGACACTGACACTTCTGAACACCAGAAATTCACAAATGTGTAGGACCACTGCTCCTCATGTCATTAGAATCACAGTAACTATGCTTGTTGAATACACAATCACATTTCATATGGAAAAAGGGAGTGCTATTAAAAGTACTTATTTTCCAATACAAATTAATTTTACAGTGCAAAACAGAGCTAGAGATAAATAGCACGGGAAGCTGAAGAACCCCTGCTGTGTCAGGCCTTAATCCTTTAATTACTAGGTCCTGAATGGGTCCAAAGTCCAGGGGCAGTGTTAGAGGCAGTTTAGGCACCTGGCGTGGGCACTGAGAACAGTGGCTGGATACCAGTCTGCAAAGTATTTCAAGATTTTATCTACTGGTAAGGATATGCCACTGTGTGCTCACTGATCATCAGTCCTGATTTTAGTTCAATCTCATCTACTAAACATACCTGCACTATTCTTACATTTCTAATCTGCCTGTTATTTAGAACATAATGTGTGGTTTAACTTAAGTCATCAAAATCTTTCTGTTCAAGTAATGGATTATATACCACATGACATGTCAAAATTTAAAATAATTTTATTATGTTTTCTTAGTAAACTGACCATGGTACAGGGATAAAAGCCTAGGACTTGGAAAGTTAAACAGAAGTGAAATTATGTAATAGATAACAGGACTTGATCTCAAATCTAGGTTCTCTCAATTTAAGCTGAGTGAGGGTAGAGAGGTAAATGACATAGCATTGCTTCAATTTCCTGGGCTGGAAATTCAGGATTATACTTTACAATAGATCTTTTGAACAGATTAAGTTAGGTAATGTATTAGCAGAATAAATCAAACTACTCTAAAAGAAAGACGGGTATCTAGCCTAAGGATTTCCACGGCAACACCATTTTCTAGTGGCAATGCTATTTCCTGTCAAATATTTACCAGTGTTCCACTGTTTAATCTAATCCTTCCTGAAGGCATTTTCCTTTATTCAGAGCTGTGCTGCACAAGTTTTGCTGTGCACGTAAATCACCTGGGAATGCTTTTAAACTACAGATGCTGATTCCTTAGATCTGAAGTGGGACCTACAATTCTGCCATTCAAACAAGTTTCAAGTCTATCCCCAGACTAGCAGCCTCGGGGCCAAAGGAACTTGTTAGATGTGTAATTTGCAGGTCCACACAAGACTCACTAAACCAGAAACTCTGGGGGTGGGGCTCAAAAATCTGTTTTAACAGGTGAATCATATACAGGGTAGAGTTGGATAAGCACTGCTCTAAGGTAAGAGTCCTCAACTTTAGTTTCCCATTAGAATCACCTGGGGAACATTTAAAACTTTCCATGCCTAGGTCATTCTCCAGGCAAATTATATCACAGTTTCTTGGTGCCAGAAAACACCTGTAATTTTCTACCCTCCTACCCCTCCTTGTGTTTCTAATGCCCAGTCAAGTGTAGAACTACTGGTCTAAAAGGGAAAAACAGCTGATATGTCTATTTGATAGCTAAGTCATTTAGAGTTATTTCATTTGACTTCAATCACCTGTGTTAGCTCTCATAAAGCAGCTGATTACGTTTTCCCATGCTTTAACATTATTCTATCTAAATTTGAGTAATAAAACCTAGGAAAGATATCATCAATTTTGGGAATAATGGATATGTATTAAATATTTGTGAGATTTAAAAATGCACAAAAGACCTCAGAGTTCTGACATGCTTCATTCCTAATTATAAACCCTCAATTTATATTTCCATTTTTCACAATGAGGCACTGTTAGCTCAGGTTATTCTCTTGGTTAGCTGAAATATGCAGTTGAAATCAATTCTTGGTTTTACAAAACGCCCTAAGTTAGAGGTTAATCAGGGGGAACTATTAAGCTTTCTTTGGTATTCTTAGGATTTCTGCTAAATTAAACACTCAGAGTCATAACTTTAATTCTTTGCAAGGTCTAGGCAAATTAACAATCAGCCTGTGAACTTATAAAGCAAGAGCTAGCAGCATGACTTCTTCTCATCCTGGAGTAGAAACCACCCTGCAAAACAGAGAATACTTTAACATTTCGGCACTGCTTAAGCCACATCTCTGTGTGAATTCCCAGATCAGACACATTTTCAAACACAAAAATAAACATCAATTCTGAAATATAGTATAAATGATTTGGCGATTATTTAAAATAAAATAGTCCTCATTTCCAGGACAGTCAAATTTCTGTTCCTGTCCTTTCTTCCCTTCCTGTGCAAAAAAAATCTGCCTCCATGAAGATGTATATTTTGTCCCAAGATGGACCCAATCACTCTATTAATAATAGAAAGTCCTTATCTCTACAGTAGCCACTGAGATCTTAATGGAAAATTAGAATACCGAGTCTAAAACTAATGCCAATTCTAGAACATTCATTCAGGTATTGCAACATGCTAGGAACTGTTGTAAGCACGTTATAAGCATATTCTCACAATAATCACTACGCAAATATCACGGCCTCTTGTATGCCTTATCTGTTAGATACATGGAAGTGTCTCTCATTCTCTGTCTCATTAAACTCATTCATTTTCATTGTTACACTGTGATATGATATTATTTATCAATTTTTGTCTCCTCCCTTACAATGGAAGCTCCATGAGAGTAGGAGCGTTGTTCTTACCTCAGTGCCAGAAGGAATCTAGGCATATGGTTGTGACTCAATAAATATCAAATAAATAAACAAATACAAGAGAAAAATATCTACTTGACAGCCTATAGCAGAATAGGGCAAATGCTCAAATATATATTTATTGTGTAATTGAGTGAATGGACGCAGAAACACATGAGTAGCTGCTTCGGGGTCAGCAGTTGGCTCCATGGCAATCACCTGGGATGACAAATTGTCTCCCACCAACCTTGTGGCAGAAATGGGGACTGGTACCAGTTAAAGGTATTTCCTTTTGAAAGTCAAACTGCAAGCTTTAATGACCTGCCAGGACAGTTTTGTTTAAAAAGATCAAGTAGCCAAGGACTGGCGGCCTTCTTGGACATGCAAAAAAGTAACTAATTCGCAGACTTATCCAAAACCCCTCTTTTGAAGTTGACAGTTTGCAACCCTGCTTTCAGACCCTAATGCCCTGCTCACTTCCTGGAGACCATTTGTTCTTTGAGAGATCTGATTTTTCTGAACACCACCTTGTTAATTCCAAAGGAGATGTGTAATTGCTCAACATGACCCCCCTCCCTTACGTAAACAAAGGTATAAGACCGCGCTTCTCCCGTTCTGCGGGGCTTGACCTGGAAGCGTTAGCCCTGTCGAGCCCGCTGAGCCAGCCGGCGTAATAAAGTGCCACTTCCTATAATAGTCTTGGTGTCACAATCTCACTGTTTTCCCACTACATTATTCTGGTGCATTGGTCGGGAAATGGAGAGTTTGGAGGTGGTGTGTTCCACCTCCTTTGTCATTGGGGTATGACCTCCAGGGCAACAGGAAGGGTAATCTCGCCTGGCACGCAACAGACCTCTTGATCCGTAGGAGGGAGGCCCCTCCTGGCACACTGAGGCTCGGACCACAAAAGCACAACAGGGACCCAAGAGGTGAGGAACTGGCATAAGGACGACCACCTGACAGAAAGGACAGAAAGACCACCCAATGGAAAGGGTAGGAATGAGGGCCTTTGCATAGACCTGCCAATAGATGGCAGAAGGGGAGCTTGATCACCTCCTGGAGTCCACTAGTAATCACCAACCTGAAGGAAAGGGCTGAAAGGCAGTGGAAGGAAACACTGTCTGAAGATGAACCTGTAGACTCCTAGGATTAGGACAGAAGATTGGAGAATGTGCTGTGTGATTATGTGTGAATGAGACGGACGGCGGGAGGGCTCCGCATAAAGTTAGTCTGCATTGGGGGTGTGTCAACCTGCCAATTGCTGAGAGGAGTCTGAGATATCTTTGTGAGGAGTATGACTGGAGGGGGGACAAAGCGGATGTTTCACGTACCCCTCATTCTCTTATTTGTGTGTCTGTCATTCTGAATCTGCTAAAAAGCTGGTTGAGTTATTATGCTTTGTTTGATGGGACATGTCATCTTTTAAAAACTTAATTGGTGCATGTTTCTTTATGTCATTTTATGCTTTCCTCCCTTTGTGTGATGTTTCTCCCAACCCGTTGGCGCTGTTAAAATTCCTGCCTTTTGTTGTTAAGGTTGTGGGAAAATTGCCTGCTGAGTGTATGAAGTGCTACAGGTTATCTTGAATTCTTTCCCAGGACCACACCCCCCTCCCTTCCTTAGCCTGTGTTCTCCTTCATAAATTCTGAAGGAGCTCATTCTAATCCACCTGTAAAGAAACATAAAAATGTCTCTTATATGCTACCTAACCTTTTGCTAACTCAGTGCAAATTAATGCTAGCCTTGGAGAAAATAATTTTGTAATCCTTCTCTGGTAACCAAGGGACTGAATAGACTGTTCTTGCTTTCAAATGCTAAAAGTCAGGTTAGTTGAAACTAAGTCTATTTCTAAAGGTTTAGGCCTTGTCTAAAATCGCAATCAACTGCTTGTCCCTGTAAAACTGTTGGGAAGTCTCTTAGAGTTGTGTAATGTATGCTAAGTCCCTACTTTAAATTGTAATGCTAAATAACACTAATGCTTGCTTTTTTGGCTATTCCTGACTAGCACACCTCTTACAAGACTGGTAAAGCTTTAAATGCTGTGCAGGACTTAATAATGCATGGGAACTGGCCATTCCCACCTGATTAAGTTGCCTTGTAAGCTCAGTACTTCACCTAAGGGACAGGTCAAGTACTAGGCACACTCTGTGGAGCATAGAGTGAGACCTAATCATTCTCATTCAATTGTCCATGTCTTATAGCTAAGGTTACTGTTTAGTAATTCATGAGGATTTTTGACAATTTTGCCTGTTCATAGTTAGGAATAAGTAGAAACAGATCATTATACATCCATGTGGTCTGTTTACTCTAAAAAGGTTTTGTACTAGGGATTCCTGGCATTGCTGTTTATGGCTTTATTTAGTTATTTGTTTGTTTTAGAATTCTCCTTTGAGGAATAAATTGCAAGTGGTCAGAGCAAATTCTGGGTTTTCAAAAAAACGTGACCAAGAAAGTGTATAGTGGTCTGTGCCCTCGAGTACCCCAATGGGACAGATTGTGAATGACTGGGGCAAATTAATATTAATAATAATAATAATAATGTGGCTTAATAATAAGTGCATTAGTAGAATCAAATTTGAACTCACTACAAGTTAGCAGATAATAAGATTTGGAAAGGAGCAAACTATCTGGCAATTAAATTCACTTTGTAAACTTAAAAAAATATGGTCAAAAGTTCTGTATGCAGAGGCATTTTAAAAAATGATTTCATTACTTTGCAAACAAGATTATATACTATAGAATATTAAGTACCAACTCCAGAAGCTTGACTCAGGACTATGAATACCAAACTCCCAATTATAGAAAGCCTCTGAAGTTCTTAGAAACGGAAACATTGAAGAAGAAAAAAAAAGGAGAAGAACTCCAAAATGAGCACCAGCCAGAGGAAAAGTAAACAGACTTATTGGCAGTTGCCACTAAAGGCAAAGCTCCAGCCATCCAAAAAAGGCCTGATAAGGATAAACCTGCTAAGGGGGATGGTATCAGCTGCTATGAATGTGGTCAATCTGGGCACTTAAAGCACAATTGTTCTTGATGGCCTAAGCCCCCAGGACCTTCCAACATCTGAACTAAAAAGCCACTAAAAGAAATGGTGCGGTCTTTCCCAAAGGGGTGAGGGACACCTAGCTCAGTGATGGTGGCTATTGATTGAAGGGGGAGGGGCACAGCCCAGTGCAGCGCTCTGTTTGCCATCAACCCAGAGAATCCTTGGGTCTATATGAATGTGACTGGGGTCCAAATCAGTTTCTTAATTAATACTGCAGCTAAGTTTTTAGCCCTTGTGCTCATACTGAACTTCCTTCTCCTAAAACATGCTCTCTAGTGGGAATTAAAAGTGTTCCAAAAGTTAAATGTTTCACCTAACAGTTACTAAAAGGTAAATTCAAATTATGACTGTGAAAGGTTGTCTATGAATAAATAAAAAGGAAAACAAAAAGCAAAGGAAAAATATAAAAAGGTTGTTGGTATACACATAAGGTTTTAGTAAGAAAAAAAGAGAAATATAAGAGAAAAGATATTTTTATCTAAAAAAGAAATCTTATATGGTAAATTTCTGTCCTATAATAAAATAAATAGTTATGAGAATTTTTAAAAAGGGGGTATAGAACAAAAATAAAATGGTATAAGCATGCAAAAATTGTATGAGAAAAGTTTATAAGAAAAAAATATATATACAAAAGAAATCCCATAAACAATATAGGCATAATAAAGTCTTTTCTGGATGCAAGTCTCCAAACATTTTTGGATTTTTCTTCAAATTTTATATAATATTTACTTGAGTGCCTAGTTCAAATTATAGTCTAAAACAATCTGTCAGGCTACCATTATAGTCCAGACATACATTAGAAACTCCAAAGGCTGGTACTTGTAATAAAGCCACAGAAATTAAAGTTTATCATTTAAGTTATGTTAATAACTTCGGGCCTTGTAGCTTTTGTACAAAAGATAAATTGGTCACTACCTATAATTGTCAAAATGTATGCTTGACTTTATTCCTTTTATTGAGCTAGAATCCAGTAATTTCATGCCCACATAATGGTCATGCAAGAATTCCAGCCAGTGCCTGCAAACAATGCCACAAACAATGCTGAAACAAATCTGGATGCCTCAAGAGATTTTCTATCTCTGGCTAGGAAGGACCATGTCCATTATCAGCTCTGAAGAAATTACAGAAGACGGACCTTCACCGCTCAGCACCCCAAATGATTATGGGATCGAAAAATCTCTAAAGAATAAATAATTGATGCAGGGTAGCTAGCACAGGCTAGACATAAATAAATTTCCTACAGGAAGGTTTTAAAAGGCATTCAAACATTTCCACTGCAGGTCGAGTGGCAACCTATCCCATCCCTTGGCAAATCCAGGGAAAACGCCATCAGATTTTAGACTAGGACAGTACAATCTTTCAATTTGCAGTTTAGCATAATAATCACTAGAAATCTTTTGGAGACACGAGTAAACTAAACATAAGTATTTGGTATTGCATCGCTCAGGATCCAAGTCCCTGAAATGGAATTTGTTAAACCTTTGAAATTGTTTAATGGTAGACCTTTTTCCTACACCTCTGAGAGAAAGGGGGCCACAAACATAAATCCTCATAAGAAAATGTGTTGTCCATTTGGACAAATTTTAATCACAGTTTATAAGCTTATTTCCCTAGACATTTCCTGGATCATGAAAAAACTCAAACATACCAGGGGAGTAAGTGCTGCTGAAAATTGAAGACAGAAAGGACCCAACCAACAACTGTAAGAAAAGAAAAAAAGACCCTAAGGGTGGTCCTATTCCTATACTAGTCTATAGAATTCAAATACCTAACTTCTCTATCATGATGAAACCCCTCTATGAAGCCTCAAAAGGGGGTGAACAGGAGCCCCTGCTATGGGAAAAGGCCCAGAAACAGGCCTTTAAATGAATTAAACAGGCTTCTCGCCTTTTGAGATTGTTTATGGGCGGCCACACCCTCTCGTTAAGGGCATACAGGGAGACTTAAAGGAATTAGGAAGTTTTACCCTAAAACAGCAAATGCAAGCCTTAGGTTTAGTCCTAAATGTCATCCATTGTCAAGTCAGAGAACAATTGCCAATTAATTTAATTACCAATGCCCATTCTTTTAAGCCAGGTAATATGGTATGGGTTTAAAAACAAAAGGAATGTACAACCTCTAAATCCCATCTGGAGGGGGCCATTTACTGTTCTTTTGTTTACCCTGACCACGGTCAAAGTAGCCAAAGTAGTTCCTCAAATCCATTATAGCCAAATTAAGCCGACCTTCCAGGACTGGGAGTGAACCGCAGCTTCGGCAGCTCCAGCCCTGCTCTAGAAGCCTGAGGATTCTTCAGCACTGCTTCAGTCACACACGGGAGGCTGACTGATTGATGCACAGCAGAAAGTTAAGGATTCCACTTAAAAACTCAGCAGACATTACTGATAAGCTATTGTTTTGTTTTGTCAACTTTTATATTTGCTAGACTGTCATTTTAATTGCTGTAGAACTAACTTTATTTGCTATAGAATTAACAGAGTTGTCCCCATTACGCATGTTAAAAAAGGGTTTCACTAGCGTTTCTATTCTTTCTTATAATAGGAAATGTTCTTGTGCTTTTATGTATTTCTGCCTAATTTGGGTGTTTATCGCTTCCCTCACACACCCAACATGTATGTGTATAGAAACTATCTAGCCAAATGTAAGAGTTTTCCATCGTTATTCACCCCAGCCAGAAGTTTGTTCTTGTGGCCAACAAGGCCTGTTTGGTATTGGGCATCTGCTTATGCAACTAAATTTACTCAATGTACTAAAGGGCTATTTTGAACATATGAAAAGGTTGCATATGCCTAGCTCCCAGCATCATGGAAAGGCACATGTACCATAGAAATAATCCAGCCAGGATTTTTCCTTCTGCCTAACCCAAGGAGGGATAAACTAGGCATTCCCCTTTATGATGGCCTCAAAACACGAGATGCTCAATCCCTCAACCAAGTACATAATATAGGAGGGACCCAGGTTTGGAAAAATAACAAATGATCACCCCAAAGAATTATAAATACTTATGACCCAGTCACACGGGCACAAGATGGGAGTCGGAAATGCCGCATGCCTATATATATATATATATATATATATATATATATATATATAGGCATATATATAGGCATATATATATATATATACACACATGCTAAATCACATTATCAGATTACAAACTGTCTTAAAAGTTATAACTAATCAAACAGCCATGGCTTTTGAGCTTGTGGCTCAGCAACAAGCCCAAATGCACACAGCTATTTATCAAAACAGCTTAGCTTTGAACTACTTGCTAGGGGAAAAAGAAGAAGTATGTGGTAAATTTAATAGCTCTGACTGTTATTTGCAAATAGATAATAATGGTAAAGTTATAACTGATATAGCCACCAATGTTAAAAGACTTGCCCATGTCCCAGTGCAAAAATGGCAAGGCATAAAAAAATCGGCAATTGGTTTAAAAACATGTTCTCGGGTCTGGGAGGATTTACGTATATTATTGGATCTATAGTCCTATTGGTGAAATCCTGTCTTATCCTCCCTTGCATAGCCCCAATAATTATGAACGCCATTTCTAAGTTTGTGAAAACAGATGTTGAACGAAAAACTTCGGCCCATATAATGTTAATGCACCAGATTAAGAATAATGATGCTTTAGATCAATAAAAGATCAAGCTTCAAAGGGGGGAATATAGCAGAATGGGGCAAATGCTCAAATATATATTTCTTGCGTAATTGAGTGAATGAACGCAGAAACACGTGAGTAGCTGCTTCGGGGTCATCAGTTGAACCCATGGCAATCACCTGGGATGACAAATTGTCTCCCACTAACCCTGTGGCAGAAAGGGGGGCTGGTAGCAGTTTGAAAGTCAAACTGCAAGCTTTAAAGACTGGCCAGGCCGGTTTTGTTTAAAAAGGCCAAGTAGAGCCGGGCTTGGTGGCTCAGGCTGTAATCCTGCGCCTTTGGGAGGCTGAGGTGAGTGGATTGCCTGAGGGTTTGAGACCTGCCTGGGCAGCGAGACCTCATCTCTACAATAAAAAAAAAAAAAAAAAAAAAATCAGCCGGGCGTGGTAGCACATGCCTGTAATTCCGGCTACTCGGAAGGCTGAGGTGGAAGGACCGCTGGAGCCCAGCAAGTTGAGGCTGTGGTGGCCGGGAGCGGACACTGAACTCCAGTCTGGGCAACAGAGTGAGACTCCAACTCAAAAAAAAAAAAAAAAACCAAGTAGCCAAGGACTGGCGGCTTTCATGGAAATGCAAAAGAGTAACTAATTCACAGACTTATCCAAAACCCATCTTTTGAAGTTGACAGTTTGCAACCCTGCTTGCAGACCCTGCTGCCCTGCTCACTTCCTGGAGACTATTTGTTTTTTGAGAGATATGATTTTTCTGAATACCACCTTATAAATTCCAAAGGAGATGTGTAATCGCTCAACACAACCCCCCCTTACCTAAATGAAGGTATAAGACCCCGCTTCTCCCGTTCTGTGGGGCTCAACCTGGAAGCATTAGCCCTGTGGAGCCCGCCGAGCCAGCCCGCGTAATAAAGTGCCACTTCCTATAATAGTCTCGGTGTCACGATCTCTCTATCATCCCACTACAAGCCAAGAAGTCCTTTTATGAATAAAGGAGATAAGATAACTGAAAGCACAGGTTTTTGATGGTAGGGAAAAACTGGCTGATCTTATGGTCTTTCAAATGTGATGTGATGGCTATTGCATTCTTTCTCAAGCTCAAAGCCAATAGTGAGCCAATTTGAGCTTTCAGGGTCAAAGCTCAAATACTTGCAATAGCCTCAAAGGCCCACACAATCTGGTAATGGTGCATTCCTTTCCTCTGCAACTCTTTCTCCTGAATTCCTCCTTATTTGCTCATTCCACTTAGGTTGTATAGGCTTCTTTGTAGGCACCCGCCTTGATGATCTTGTACCACATATTTGCTCCCCTGAAAGGATATCCCAATCTATCTTTATAACTCCACCCCCTTCTTCAAATCTTTTCTCAGATCCCTCTCTGTCAAGGAACCCTCTCCTTATCACTCTATGTCATACTATGAAGTAGTCACTACTCCAATACTCCCTATGACCTCATGACCTTACCCCAGTTTTTTTTTGCTCTGTATCTTCTACCACTTATATCAGAAAATTGCCTGTTAATATGTTTGCCATTTATTATCTGGCTTTCCCTGTTAGACTCTGTTGGAGATCAGAAGACAATATGTCAAAATATGGTGCTCTGGCATACTGTGTGCTTTGAACAAAGGAGATTGAAAGGCTTTAGAAGTAAGCCTCAGAATCAAGCTCTTTCTGACCTTTCTTTGTTTGTCTCCCCCAAACTCAGGGAAGGACTCTCTAAGGCCTCCTTTTCTGACAGAGGCATTCTTCCAAAAGTACTATTGTCGTAAACTCTCTCCCTAAAAATCTTATCAGACAACCGGGAAGATCAAGCACTGAAAGGGGATTAAATATTGCCACCAAACCCAGACAGACTATCATTTATTCTTCTGTTGGTTGCTCTTGGGCGCAGCTCTGAGACAACTTTTATTACCTTAGAGATGTATTTGCATAATAAAACAACCTTTGTTTACAGTACCATTCTACCCTTCACCTTTCAGGCAACTTATTGACACTTACTTCTCCCAGAGTCCAAAGGAACTTTGTCTAAGGTTATTGTCTGCTTTTGAGACCCATTCATCTCGTATAAAAAACATTTTGTATTTCTCTAAAATTGTCTACATTTCCACTTCCCTCTCCCCTATGAAGAAGATGCTATTTAAACTTCAGCTATTTTGTCCATTTTGATCTCATATTTTGTGTGGTTTCTATGTACACATTAATAAATTTGTGTGCCTCTTTTCTCCTGTTAATCTGTCTTTTATTAGTTTATTTTAGCAGACTTAATTATAGAACTATCAGACAAAAAATTTGAACTTTCCTACAACTGTAAGGTCCATGGATAGGAATCATGTTGTAATCCTTGATGCAACCCTCAGTGCTTAGAATAGCCTGACATGTGGTAGATATTCAATAAATGTTACATAAATGAATAAATGTCTCAATCTTTACCCAAATTGAGAATAATGTTAAAGAGATTTGAGTGGCCCAATAAGAAAATTACTTTGACTAATTCAAGACCACCCTTAACTTTGAACTGTGCTAATTTGAACACTAGTAACTTCAACTTAAATGTTTGTCACTTACCCAAAGCGCCTGTTCTTACAGAAATATTATAATTTCCAAATTATATTTTCTCCTTAGCTATTTTATATTGATGACTCCATTTTTTAAGAAGGTATTGGGAACCACCTGCAGATATTTAGGAAGCTTGTTAACCTTATCAACAATCTGTTAACATCTCTCCTTCAATGGAAATTAGCTCATAGGATGGTTTCCTCAAATCATGTCTATGTATAAAAATTTCTGTCATTATATTCAAGTAAATATTTATTCTAGAGTATATGGCCTATTTAAGTCCTCTAGCTCAATATGTACTTAAGATAATTGTAAATTCTTTGATGCACAAAGGCAAAGAGAAACTAAAATTTTAAGTCCAGGAAAAAAAATACAGGAAACATATTCTGGATACTCAAGAAGGCATTTTACTCAGACAATTAATGGATGTGTGCATACATTCCTTCTTCCTCTCTCCCTCCACCCCCTGTCTCATACACACACACACACACACACACACACACACACACACACACACACACACACCCTTACATTATGACTTTATATGTCAAAAGTAAAAATAAAGGAAGTTGAGAAGAAAAAACTGAGAAAACATAGGAAAATAATATGTTAACCTAGAATAGGTATTGATGTATAAAGCAGTAACGAGAGGAATTATATTTACTATTGTATTTTTTTGGCTGACTCAAAAACCATTCTAGTTGTATTTAAACTATTTTATAAACAATCAGAAAAATCCCATGAAATCATAAACTTTTAAAATAAGACATATTCGGTTTCATTAATAAATATATGCTTCTTGGTGTTTTTTTGTAGGAAAAGAAAATATTTTAATTTTTACAAGGAATGCATGTTTTTCATTTTGAAATTTCATTGCTGTGAAATGTACAATTTCAAAAGAGTAGTTTCATTGATACTGAATTTCAATTTAATACTTGATATTATTTGCAAATATTATTAATTTAAAATATCTAAAAGTTATACAATGTTAAGTACCCATATATAATACATTTATTTTTA